>JADLZK010010013.1:0-86351 GCA_015847255.1 Hyparrhenia diplandra
AATAGCCCTCGGTGGAGGCACCACCGGCGTCGCCCTCGGTACCAACCCCTCGGTGAAATATTAAACGGGAAACGAGTGTACCGAGCGCCAAAACAGCCCCCGGCAAGCCATGCCACACCGCACCGAGGGCTCGCCCCCTCCCCGCAAAACCCGCGGTCACGCCGACGGCGTTTGCCACCGCCGACGTCAACTACACCGACGGCTACCTCAGCTATACCCTCGGTGCATTTTATTTTTTAAAAACCCTGACACAGTTGTACCGAGGGCCGGCACTTTAACCCGCTCGGTGTAATATGGTCAGTTCAATCGAGGGGCAATGTTGCGCTCGGTGACTCGACCATACTATACCGAGCTGGTGTCGCCGAGAACCACCATCGGTGTACCTGGCAACATGGGGTTCCCAGGCCCTCATCTCCAGGTTCACCGAAAGCACTACCCCGGTATGGTTGCCTATACCGAAAGTGTCCCACTCGTGCAAAGATGACCATATTTTTATTTTTTATTCCCGCTTTTTTCCTGTCCACCTTTACAAATAAAACATACATATCACATATATTTGACATCCATGCACTGGATACAACTCATTCATCACATATATATCACATACATGATCGAACACATAGATTAATTTGTCCAATATCCGCACAAGTCTAGTTACACCGATACAACTCATAGTCATCAAGTTTGAATGTACTCAACAAAAACCAACAACAAAACCTAGAGCCTAATGGGTTAACTGCTGGTGGAGCTTGCACCAGCAATGGGTGGTCCAAATTAGCAATGTACTCAGCATAGGAAGCATCCGCAGCTGCTCTCGCGATTTTAAACTTCTTGTGATCAACACGGAAAACCACTCACCTGCTCATTGCATTTTGCCCAGCTGTCATAGACTCCAGGAATGACCCCACGGTATACAACATACCAAGCCATAGCCTTAAAAAAGTAGAAGCAAATGTTAGTCACGGTTTGATAACAAACATGAGGTAATATAGATGGGGCCTCAGCATAATATAGTGTAGCCTTCTGCTAAAAAGAGCATAGAGCCCCGAACCTCCCCCTTGATGCTCCGAACACGAACAAGTGAGGATCATGGAGAAAGTTCGAAGCTCTATGTTCTTTTTGTTGAGCAAATGCATAGGCTTTGCATCATAGGCCAAGCCATAGCCTTAAAAAAGTAGAAGCAAATGTTAGTCACGGTTTGATAACAAGTATGAGGTAATATAGATGGGGCCTCAAAGATAAGATAGTGTAGCCTTACGCTAAAAAGAGCATCGAGCCCCGAACCTCCCCTTGATGCTCCGAACACGAACAAGTGAGGATCATGGAGAAAGTTGAAGCTCGATGTTCTTTTCGCTTAGCAGCAGCCGGCATAAGCTTTGCATCACAGGCCAAGTCCAAAATGAGATAGGAGAACAAAGAATGAAAATATATCATAGGTCGCTAAAAAGAACATAGTCACATAAAGGGACTCAGTCATAGGTGCACACTGATCATCCTTGCTGCCAAAGCAATTTCAAGGTAGTCATGGAACCGTGACTGCATCCATACCCAGCTATCAAGGAGCCATGGAACTCTGACTCCATTATTGCTTGGGTATGGATGCAAGTCACGGTTTGATGACCACCATGAGGTAATAACGATAATGCAGCTCAGATTCATGGCACTAACATCACAGTCATAAAATAAGGCAGCATTGCATTCCAGAACCGATATATAAGCCCAAAATGAGATAGGAGAACAACAGAATGAAAATATATAAGAGCAAAGCTTCCATAGGTGTGGCAAGAAAAGGAGGTAGCCTCAGTTTTTCAAGTAGGTTTGTATCATAGCCTGCTAAAAAAGAACATGCCACTCCGCACTTCCCCTTGATGCTCTCTGAACATGAACAAGCGAGGATCATGGAGAAAGTGCGGAGCAGCATGTTCTTTCTGTTGAGCAGGGGCAAAAACTTTGCATCACAGGCCACCATTGCATAAAGGGACTTAGTCATAGGTGCACATTGATCATCCTTGCTGCCAAAGCAATTTCATGGTAGCCATGGAACCGTGACTCAGTCCATTCCCGGCTATGAGGGAGGCACCGAACTGACTCCATCATTGCCTGGGAATGGACGTGAGTCACGGTTTGATGACCACCATGAGATAATAAATATAATGCAGCTCAGATTCATGGCACTAACATCACAGTCATAAAATGTAAGCTTTTGAGAACCAATAGCATCATAGGAACGATATATAAGCATAGCCTCGATTATTAAATGCCCTTTTCTTTAATATTTAAACTTGGACCATAAGAACAAATAGATAACAGAGTTCATGGTTGCCATGAAACCATGTGACACATCCGGCCTAGCCATCAGGTCATCGAGGTGAGGTGGACAACGATTTGCTAGGCATGGATGTATCACATGGTTCGATGACGAGCATGAGAACATAAACATGTCCTAGCATGCATGGTCTCTCTCGGGCATTGTAAAGCATCATAGGCATATATAAAGGTCAAAATCTCGACCACAAGTATTATGACCACTCCACCATCACGACCACAACCATCACGACCACCTGTTCGATCACGACCACAACCATCACGACCACCGACCACGGCTAGTGGTAGCCAAACACCTCACCTTTGCGCGGGGGTGGTCGGCGGGCACACGGTCCTCCTCGTTGCCTTCTTGCGGCAAAAGGGTGGTCGCGGCAAGGGCAGTCCTGCTCCTCGTCCCTCCTCCTCTTCCCTCGCTTCCCTCCTCCACCCACCTCCTCCCCTACCTCCTTGCGCTTAGGGGGCGCGAGGAAGGCGCGGGCGGGCAAGGACGGCGGCAGGGCCCGCTTGACCGGGCCAGGCGTGGACGGGGCGAGGAAGGCGAGGGGCGAGTATGGGCTGCCGCGGTGGCCGAGGAAGGCGCGGGCGGGCGAGGTGACGGCCGGGCCGGCGCAGCCCGGCGAGGCGAGGCGGCCGGGCCCGCAGAGGAAGCTTGTGGCGGCGAGGAAGTTGTGGGCGGGGGCGCATGCGGTGCGCGGGGGGGAGGACGGGCGGCCGGCGCGGGCGCAGACCGGCGAGGAAGCCTTGGCGGGAGCGCCGACCGGAGAGGTGGCGCAGACGGGCGGGAGCGGCGCGGGATGTGGCGCGACGCACGACCGGATTGACGCCGGGCGGAGGTAGGGGAGGAGGAGGGTGGAGGAGGTAGGGGATGAGTGAGTGAGTGAGTGGATAAGATGAGAGTTGGGGTGGGCGGTGGGGTGGAATGGAATGGATAAGATAGGGCGGCGTGCCTGGGTTAGGTCTTTTACCGAGGGTTTGATGTACCGAGGGCTGGTTCTCGCAGCGCTCGGTAGACACCACCGCATCGAGAGCCCAACAACGGCCCTCGGTGAAAATATCTTTTTTTTGAATTTTGGATCCAAATTTTTGTGTGTGGTTTAAATAATGTCTCCTAGGTCATGTTCAAATTTCATATTTTTCCAAAACTATTTAGTATATATTGTGATTTTCTTTCTTTTAATTGATTTTTCTTTTATTAACCAAATTTGAATCGAAACCATTCGAATAGAGTGGAGACATGAACGGAAAAATTATATTCATATTCGTGAGTGCAATGTTAGGCCTCATCGAGCTATCCCCAAAACTTTGAACATCTACTTATCGGAACATGACCATTCACTTTCGATTGAATGGTTTTAAAATTATAGTAATTGCAAACGAGGTTGTAAAATCGTGAAACTTGTTGATTTGTCATGAAATCATATGTGGAGACTAGGCAAAAAAATTTGGGAAGGTTTCGTTGACGTTGGTGTCGCGATGGTTGCAACTTCAGGTCATATAACACATGTGATAATAGAACTTATGTGGAGTTGTCCTAGGTTTTGGCCATTCTATGAACCAACCTTTACGAAACATTCCCAAATTTTTTTATAGCCTACATATATGATTTCATGACAACTCAACAAGTTTCATGATTTTTCAACTTTCGTTTGCATTTTATTTAATTTTAAAACTATTCACCCACGAGTGAATGGTCATGTTCTCATTTAGGAGATGTTCAAAGTTTTGGGTCAATCTCTCGAACTAGGCCTCAATTTGCATTCGAGGAATATGAATACCATTTTTCCTTTCATGTTCCCCCTATATTCGAATGTCTTACGAGTTTAAATTTGGCTTATAAAAAAAAAATTCAATTAAAAGCAATAAAAATCAAAATATATAGTAAATTGTTTTTAAAAAAATGTCAAAATTGGATATGAACTAATAGGCAATGTATGAAAGACACACAAAAAATTGGACTCCAAATTCGAAAAATATTTTTTTACCGAGAGCATAAGTTGAGCCCCGGGAAAAAACTCTACCTAGGGTCACTTTCGGTCAAGCCCTCGGTAGAATATCAGAAAAGTTTGAATTTTAGCATTCATTTCAAAATTTGGTGATAAAATTAAAAAAAGGGTTTACCGAGGGTCGGATTTAAACCCTCGGTAGAGGCCCTATCTCGCGACTCTCGGCCTTCTTCCCCAATCCCCTCCCTCTCTCTCGACACTTCTTCCGCCCGCGCCACCAACGCCGCCACCAGCGCCCACCGCGGCCACACTCAACCCCGGCGGCTGCACTCACCCACGCCGGCCGCCACTCCCCCAACCACCGCCACTCCCACCAACCACCGCCACCACCGCCCTCCGCCACCGGCCCAAGAGCCCGCAGCCGCCACCCGCCACCACCACCGCCCTCACCAACGCCGGCCACCTCCGCCGACGCCGGCCACCCCGCCAACGCCGGCCACCTCCGCCAATCTGCATTAAGGTATACATTGCTATAATTTTTTAAGTAAATTGTTATGGTTTCTCAATAATTAGATAAGGTTATTTTTATTAGTGTCATGGTTTGTAGCATGTTGTTGTAGTTGTTATATATTTTGGAGGGTTCATCATGATGATGGTAGTATTTTATTTATATGTTTGATTTTCATATTTACCCCTAAGAAACATAGGTGAAAATGTTTGGTTATACTATATATTTTTATTAAGTCTCCAAAAATTGAAACTAATTTCTATGTATTTCTAGATGGCCGGACGCAATCTTCCACCTCCGTAAGTCGAGGTTTTTGTGGCCATCTAACGACCCGGATTTGACTATGATTGGAGATCTCTGCCCACCATATCGAAAAAATCGAATAATAATAGTAAGTATTTGTATAATTAATTTGTCAAATATTTTTGTACATGAATATTTACCATTTATATGAATTTTAAAACTATTGCAGCCAATTGACCAAATCACTTGGCTTAAACACACTCTCTCGTACTTTGGTGTTCATGAAGTGGTCGTCCAACACTCACATCATCTTCATAGTGAATTGGGACAACAAATTGAATGTCAAATTAGCTTTTCCATCGCCTCTAGAAGGAGAGGTGGAAATCCTATAAACATCTCAGCGGTTGGAGCAAAAGTCGCATGTGAGCCACCGGGCGGTTACACAAAAAATATCTTTGTCATGGGATGTGTAACTAAGCTTCAAGAACATGGGTACACTCTGCCTACATTCTCTTTTTGTTGATGACAGCTAAAAGTAGGAACATGCTTGATGATGTTGCGGATTTGCTGCAAAACCAGGCTCGGAGGAACCAAAATGATGTGGTAATCTCGATATGTTAATTTGTCACGTTTATACCTAGAATTGATGTGGTACTATAGAGATGTTCTCACATTTTTTTTCCCCAATAATTACAGGTACAACTGTATGACTTAACCTACGCTGGTTGTAGTTATGCATCCATTCTTACCCAAACAATGTCTCGATTGGGTTATGTTTGGACATGGGCTAATCCAATACCAACACGCACTACAGATGGATATCGTGCAAAGGTGGTTGCCCGTAAGATTGAGATCCAGCGACACGCCCAAAGGCGGGTTAACCGCCCTCGTACACCATGTCGTCGTAGTTGTGAAGCAAAGGAGGATGTATTAGTGAGAGCGTTGGTCTACATTTGGGAGATCTCGTGCATTAAGAATCGGTGACCTACACTTCACTCAATTTTGGCTAGAAGACCGGCAGCAAATGAACTTGTAGTGAAGTTGTAGTACTTTAAATTATGTAAGTGACTTGTTTTAAATTATGAACTTGTAGTGAACTTGTATCGGTGACTTGTTTTAAATTATGCACTTTTTAAATTGTGTTTGTCTAGGTCGATTGAAAATAAGCAAAAAATAAAAAATAAGGTCATTGTACCGAGCGCCAAGGAACCGGCCCTCGGTAGAGTGACCATATTCTACCGAGCACCAGCAGCCCCGCTCGGTAGATTTGACGGCAGGGGCTGCGTGTGATGCTGCCGGACGCTGGGGCGCAAAGCACCGAGGGCGTATGTTTGCGGAGGGACGGCTCTCGGTGACGTTGCGCTCTACCGAGAGCCTGTGGTCACCGGCGAGGGTCTCGGTGGAGGGGTCAGCACCGAGGGTTTTATTCCACCGAGCGAAGGGCTCGGTACATCGTGATATGTACCGAGCGCTTGTTTTGGGGCTCGGTACACGCTCTGGCGCTCGGTGGAGGCTGACTGTGCGGTAGTGAGTGTTGGTGTCAATGTATAAAAGATGACGCCGGAAGAACAGTGGCATCTAGGGACACCGGGGAGCTGTAGTGCTTCCTCAGTGAGCTTGATGTCGGCGCCGAAATAATGCCGGCACCGTTAGACACCGAGGAGCTTGCCCTCCCCCAGTGATGAGCCTGGGTGGGCTATCAGCTTGTCGTGGACCTCGGCATCGTTTATAATGATACCGACGACTTGGCGAAGTCTGAACTAGCAGCCTGCTCGGGGCGCTAGATAGTGGAGCTTGGACATGTTCCTCACACTGCCATGTCGTGGAGCCGAGAGCGTTGAGGAGTAGCGCAATGGATCCAGGCATCACATGGCGCCTGATTCGATAGCAGATTACAGGGCTCCGGTGTGGAGCTCCAATCCGGACGAATTGCTTGGTAGCCTGTAGTAGTGGCATACGTGTATGCCTCCACGCATGAACAGACTTGTTTGCTTAGCAGTAAGTGTACATGCACACATGTACTTTGTCCTTGCCTTGAACGCATTAGCAGTTAGCACATGCAAATAGAAAATGCACCAGCGCCAGCGTCTTCATCTTGTACACGGTGTCGTGTATTCAAGGTGATGAGCTTCACCATGAGTTTGACCCACTAGACACCGACATTATAGCGCCTCAGCAGGTGGCAGCCCTGGCTAGCTAGCTTGTGCTGCAGCGATGACCACAGCCGCCATCGGCGTTATGCTGCAGCTTGCCGCAGCAGCAGGACGTCCTCCAGCTTGATGTTATCACTAGTTCAGCATGGAAGTTGACACATCTCATGTGGAGCCTGTGTGCTTGCTCTGCGAGCACATGGGGAGCCTTGACGGACTCCAGGTCAGACCCACTAGCTCAGCGTCACGGTCGACATAGTCGCCGTCGTGTGGAATCATCGAAGGACGCGTTGGGCAGTCTTGAGACGTGCGCCAACATCCCGACGCGTCGGTGTAGATGTTCGCATCTTCAGGTTCATGTCCTGGCAAGCGCGAATTTGCGTCTTGGCTTCCAGCTCTACGGCACGAGCACGTCGTGACGCTGCTTCCAGCTCTACGGCACGAGCACGTCGTGACGCGAGAGTTTCTCGCAGTCCGGCGTCGTCTTGATCATCTGGCTGCCACGTCGTTCTCTTCATGGCCCGAATCATGATATGGGACCGTGCACCTGGACCTGGTTATGCAAGATTGGAAGAAACAATGCTAGATTAGTTCTTACCCATACAGAATGACGTGCACATACAGAAGGACGTGCACGCCATCACTTCCCACGCTTGTGGCTTCCAGCTGCAGGAATGCCTTAGATGAAGACGCTCGGCCGCCAGCTAGCTTGTTAGCGGCAACCTTCGTGTCCGAGGCACACTCACTTGCTGCTGCTGCCGGCGTGAAGGGAGCATGCATAACAAGGATGTCCCTTGTAGTTGGGCGACGAGCGTGTCGCTCCAGCAGGAAAATTAAGTTCGGCCAGCAGGAAAATTAAGTTCGGGTGTGAAGCGTACATAACTGCCTTGTGAGCGTATAGTGGTACCTTCATACTGGCGCCGGAAGCTTGTCGCGGCCATGGACTCCGTTGCTGGCGTCGTACGGCCTTTCATGCGGTCCTCCAACAGCCAACGTCGGGGTCGGTGAAGGTAAAGTTGGTTGTGCACGGTGACACCACCGGTAGATGAGGATGTGTTGGGCATACACACCCTTATTTCCCAGTGATCGATGGGGTTGCCCCCCAGGCCACAGCGCCTTAGATAATTTGTGCACCAGTCAAGCCGTCCATGTAGATGAGCAGCAAACAATGATGTTGCCACTCAATCTTGATGACTCCTGAGACGCATCACCTGAGTAGCAGGGGCTACTAACAGCCAACAATGTTGAAGCTGGACGACACGTGCCGTGGAGGAGTATACGCAGCGGCAGCGTACACGGCGCGTACACAATGCCTACCTTGTTAGCTTGTTGGCTTGTGATTGCCATCATGATGGAATCAAGCACAAGGACACCCTATATATGTTGGGCGACGTACAGGCGTGTCGCTCCTGATGGGAAATTCGGCGCGCGAGGCCAGACTGTCTTGTCTCGCCCGCGTGTAGTGGTGCCTCCGTACGTGCAGATACCCGAGGGCTCGCCATAGCCAGAGACTTGCCGAAGTCTCATATGGAGTCAAAACTTGTTGCTCCGGCTTCTCTTACAGGTTGTCATCTCCCGGCTGCGTCGCTTCTCGCGCACTGTGTTGACGAAGTCTTCCGCTCTTGATGGCCTCCAACAGCCACGCTGGGTTGGCAAAGTGAAGCTAGCCGCGCACCACACTAGGTATAGCATAGGCCGATGAGGACGACATACGTACGCTGGGTTGGCCGCGCGCTTGTCAGGCAAGCCGCGTGCTATGCGCCTTGATCTCGACTCAAGCTCCTCAAGGCGCTTGCTCTCCATCTCGTCACGGACTCACGGGTGTGGGCAGCAGACATGCTATCGCCGGCCCGGCCGCAACCAGATGCGAGCTGCTGCTGTGCTTTGACGGGGAGACGAACCAGGAGTGCTCGGTAAGTCATATGTTGGACATGTACGTGTCGATGTCGTTGGTTCAATGAACGACCTCTCCACTTTGACGTGAAGCCACAGCACAGCGAGCATGAGGCTTGCTTGTTTGCTAAATACACGCAAGCAATACGTGCATTGCATGTGTACATGCACGCGCACGCCACCACATACGCAGGTGCGACCATATGCAAGACATGGGCACTGCTTTCTTTGAGATTGTGGGCTACGGCCATCAGCCGAGAGCTATGACGAGTTGAAATATAGATGGCACGACTACAACATCATCGTGGCCGAGCCATCTTGTTGCCACCGTCTTCATGTCAGGCGACAGGTTCAGGGTCATGTCGCCGTCTTGATGCCTTCATTAATCTCACCCGTCGGTAGCAGGCAACAACCTTGTTTTGTGAACATCGACTCGAGCCACTGCTTTACGGCTTTGTGTAGTAGAGCGCCCTCCACCTCGGTGCCACCAGATCGGCACCAAAGTTGATGAAGTCGCAGCCCTTCGACGCCTGTGTCCTGTTTGGTGTTGTGGGCTCACCGCGCGATGGCATGCGTCTTGCTGGCGCAACGAGGACATCTCGCTTTGTGCCGCGAACAAGTCGAGCGGCCCAATGGAGTCCTCATGTGTTTGGCAAGGTGTGTCCTTGCATCGGCCTTGATGGAGCTGCCCCAAGCGACTAATCGGTGGCAGTACGGAGCCATGAATCGTCGGCTGCACCAATCAAGTTGACGGTACATATATGTGTCACCCGGTGTTGTTGCCGCTCTGCTCACCGTAAAGGGAGCTGGCTTCAACGACATCTCGATCCTCCAAGGAGCGCGGAGGGGTTCTCGTGGTTGCCTCATCATGGCAAGCAAAGTTGCCCCAGCGTGCAGAGCCGGAGACGGCATACATAATTGCCCCCAGCGTGTGGAGATGGACCTTGACCTCGTCGGTGTAGTAGATACGCTCTCAGCTTTGTCCAAGCATAAGCATCCACCTTGGTCGTTGCACAATGGACACAAAAAAAAAACAAATCGGGTAGAAATAATAACTACCCAGAGAAGATGTGGGCTATCATACAAGGAGTCTCAATCTAGGTGAGACATCCAAAATATCACCATGGTACCACCACATGTATAATGGAGAAGGCACGAGCATGAGAAGACGACGACCATTATTGCAAAGCAAAGATGGGAGGAGAACCATGTCCCCCTGGCGTGCTAATTTATTTCCGCAGAAAAATCACTCTAGAAGGGAGGATCTCTCTATGTGAAATAAAAATAAATGCGCTGGCGCGTGCAAAGTGTACTAAAGTACACAACAGAAATAAATAGAGGGAACACAAACTTTATTCATATTTAATGAAAATACAAATATATGTTCCCGATACAAATGTGCGCTCCATAGGTAGCCTCCATCGGGCGGCAATCTGACTTGGGCGATTGTAGTCTTCATGGTTCCTAGGGCCCCGGAAAGCTCCTAGTTAATTACCCCGTGAGTGAGTCGCTCACGAGTACCTCCGATTAAGCCGCATTGGTCGCCGTATGGGTTTATAGAAACACCCAATCAACGGTGATCCTTGCCTAAACAGCCATTATCTACCTTAATCCCTAAGGCAGCCCAGCCATATGGGCTTGGGCGCCAGGCCCATGGCCTGCCCAGAGGGGCCTGTCTAACACTCCCCCTCGGCCGAAACTTCAGCCACTCTTCACGTTTAGACCGGACCTAAACTCCATGAATACTAAAGATATCTGAATACTCGTGAAGAGGTAGGAAAGTGCAGAACTCGAAGATCACCAATGGCGACTGCCCCGACACTCACAAGTCCACCTCGGGCTATGCGGTGTTTCTCGGTGACAACCTTGTTTCGTGGTCCTCCAAGCGCCAGAACACCGTGTCAAGATCTAGTGCTGAAGCCGAGTATCGCACAGTGGCCAACGGAGTTGCAGAGGCCACCTGGCGTAGCTGTAAAGTTGCAGGACATTACGCCCCTTTCCACCTCTTGACTGCTTTGCTGTTCCTCCACCTGAAATCTTTTTTGTGTACCTGCATTCATAGAGGAAGAGGAGTATATAATGCCAAGAGGCACTATTGTCATTCCCTTATTTGAGGGCGACATAACATCATCCATATACATAGGATGATTGTTTTGCATAGCCATTGAGTTCAGCCACAATAGTGATGAACTCGATAGATAGTCCAGCTCTTATTTTGGAAACGCAAGTCATTCGTTGCTCTCCAAATAAACCACAGGGTGGTAATGATTCTGCACATAGCAGAGTCAGTGATAGAGCTGTGAATTAAATTAGAGATGGCATTTTGTACACCATCCTCCTCCTCAGGGAGCAGAGTGGATCTAAGAGAGGGAGTAGCCGTGAACCAGACCGCTCTAGCAAAATCACACCCAAAGAAGAGGAGAAAATCATTTTCAGGAATGCCACAGTAACTGCAGATCAATATGCTTAGACCGAGTCTTAGCTCTCAGCCCTGTACTGAGGGCATTTCTAATAAGCCTCCACATGAAAATTTTGTGATTTGGAGGGAGAGATTTGTTTTTCCAAATTCTCTGTAGCAGCTGAAGAGCACTAGGAGAGATGCTCCTAGGCCCTTGTGCAGGTAATTGCACAGCATTCAGGAAGCGAAATGCTTCTTTAGTGGTGCACTTCCCTTTAATTAAGCCATGAAGTTCCTCCTTATCAGGGATAGAGTTGGTGAAGCTGTCTTCCTCGCACTCTAGGCGCCGCTGACATTGTGAGACCAAAAATCTTGGTCTGAGTGTGTCCTGCAGGAGCTTGAAAAAATGTCAAGAAAATAATTGTTAGCAGTAACCGCTAATTGATCCAGGGTGGCAGACACAGATCCATCAGGATTAATAAGATGAGTTATAGTATTTCTACGAGCACTTTTGATAATGGATCTATGAAAGAAATTAGTATTACGATCACCCTGAGAGGCCCAAGCTTTTCTTATACTTTGTTCTGTGATATGCTTCCTCTCAGGCTAAAATCTTCTCATGCTGATCAATAAGGTGTTTTTGAAGATTATAGTCCTGGAGGTTGGGTGGTTTAGACTGGATAGCTGCTAACTGGTCTTCAATGTCTTTCAGCAGCTTAGCATTGTTAGGTTTGGATTTATGCCATTTATTAAGATCTTTAGAAAGAAAAGCAACCTTAAGGTGGAAAGGACGGTTTACTGACCTTCTCCAGCTGGCTTTTTGCTATGTCCTCATAGATATTGGTGTGATTTTTGTAATTCTCACTATTTTTCCTATAATTTAGGAATTGAAGTGACAAAGAAGGGCTTCAAAATCGTGAACGACAAGACTATTCTGAGTTTCCTCCTGTTAACAAGTTTGGATTTATACATTGCCACAGCCGTTGTAGCCCTTTTGGTTTTACTGGGGTGGAAACCTCATGAACACACCACTTGTGTATGGATCGTGCAATAAGTACGTGCAGTAATTCCCAATATGTGTATTGCTTCTTGCCTTTTGTTACATATATTTACTGTTTACCATTATAATGCAGGATTACAGCTATAATGTTAGTTTTGATGATCATTATTAGCATTGTCCAAATAACCTGCCATCTTATAAATGGAGCACCTTTACTGCCAAATGGAAATGACAAAAAGGTTATACTTGTGTTACTACATATGGTTAGTACAGAACACATTTTCATGTTTTTATACACATGCTTAGAGTACGTGCAGTTTTCACTAGTTCTTGTGTGTGCAGGCGCTAGCATTTGTGATGCAAGCGGCGACAGGAGCAACTACAGGTTATCAGGTATCGAGTTTTCTGGCTTCCTACGCCCCAGTTTCTTTTTACCATGTTGTCTTTAGTGAGAACAGCATTATTAGATAATAACCAAAGAAATATCTTGATCTTAGGTGGAACCTTACTCTTCCATATCTTCTTGTTATAAGGGCCAGAGTCACAGTTATTGCATTATATACCGATTTAACAGTAAAGCAGCCCTTGGATCCAAATTTCCAAATTGTAAGATCAGCTCCCTGACCAAGCTTTTTTTTTTTTTTTGACACCTCTCATCTAGCTAGACACGTCCCTGGAGAGATGTCACAAAGGGACTGCAACGTGCCCGTTGCCGGAGCTCCCCTGACCAAGCTGTATATTGGACAATCTACCAAGAATATCTTCCCACTCTCTAGCCCATCTATCTACCAACCAACGTGAAAAAGTTACAGAATATGGATTATTTATCACTTGAGCCACATTCAGATTCTTATTAGTACACATGGCACAAAGATCAGGGTACAAATGAGCTAATGGTTGCTCCAACAACCAGAATAGAGTAACTACACCATCCTTAATCTTTTTTTCCTTCAAGTATATGTTTTTAACCTTTAGAAGGTCAGACCAGATAGGAGAGTCAGACTGACTATGTTTCAGATTATTATTATATATGAATTTTCCTTCCTTGCAAAGTGCTTTCATTTACTCATCTGGTATCTTGTATAGGCTCTGTTGGCAGAATCGTTTGGTCCAATTGTTGCAGATATGGACCATCAGCAATCTTATCTCAAACAGGAAATGAAATTCAGTCGTATGGTCTCAATAAGTTCGACAATTTATGGCATCGTAGTTCTTCTCACAAAGACACTAGCTAAAGCTGAGCCGAAAGAAGAAAATGTGGAAGATCAAGAACAGAAAGATATTGTACCTGATTGGACAATTCCTCTTCGATTTTTTCACTGCGCGTTTGCGCTTGCAGGCTCATTTACAATGATGTCCACTGAACATAATGCTTTTGCATTCAGGTTAGTACTTCACATTATGACTAAATTCAGCAATAATTCACTAACAAAAAAGGTTTATATACCTTTCGTACTATTTGAGTTATCTTGCAGATTTCTAGTGAAAGCTAATATTTTCACCGCATCATGGGGCTTCTTATCCTTTCTTGCGACGGGATACTCACTGTTGGGAAAATTTCATTTTCCTTCCTGGTTTTATTCAATCTTATGGCTCATCGATTTGGTACATAAACTTTCCTAATTTCCTTTCAATTATTAGCGTTCAATGCACATGAATAGACTAATTACGAGTTTTTTTTTTTTTTTATTTATGTGGTCTCGTGTTTGAATTCACGAGCGTTTTTTGGGGCAGCCATTCTTCTTTATATTCTTCATGTGGAATTGGATGTGTGCTACTTGAACAACTGCCCAAGATACGGCATATCCATAGCGCTGACACTTATAAGCTTCATATGCCTTTTAATATCGTCAATTTGGCAGACTGCAAAAAAAGTTGGGGGCTTCTAATGGACTTCCTTTGCTGCCAAATGTCACTCACTGCCATGCTTTTCAAGATTCGCGATATCTGAATCCCTTGGCGACGAAATATGAGCAGGTAGCAGAATTCTTCACTGGGAAACTACTAGTCTGATAATATGGTATGCAGAGCTCTGTTTTTTATGTGCAAATGTAGTGTTCTGATTTTTATACGGTTGTTTTTATGTTGGCATTTAGTATATAGAAAGGAAATGAACTATTTTTAGTACATTTTCATTTGTCCTAAATGTCAACTACTAATGTTGACTGAGGAAGTATTGTTGGGCTGATGTTACTATGGAGTGTTTGTAAGACATGGTTAGAGAGATTTAGCAACAATATTGCTCTTTAGTTTGTTTCTTTTTTGTAAACGTTATTGTCTTGATGGTTCAAAGCTTCATTTTTTAGATTCCTTGGAATTGTTTTACTTGCTTGTAATAATGAATAATATATGACTTATGATGCAGAAACTAGAATATTAATATATTTCTTTCTCTAAAAAAACTAGTGAGATACTATAGTTGTTAGATAGATATTAGCTAACAAATAGTTAGATTATTGGAATAGGAACCTACTATTGCTCTATGGATCCAAATGATGTCCAATCATGAGAGGGACACTATTTTTTTATAAGTGGGAGGGACACCAATATAACTCTTCCTCTTGTTGCCCAAATCCACTGTACCTAGAAAGTTAAAGTGCCATGGAAGACATCAACAAGACAATGAGAAGAGAGAGAGCTACGAAGAGCTAGCAAAGATGGTGATTGGTGGGAGAGGCATATCCATCACCTGTCCTGTTCAGTTAACCACTTGGGCTGCTTTCTTGTGAGGGAGTGACAGGGAAAGCAAGGCCGTGACGCGTACAAGCACGCCTCCTCGCAACGACAGCCCGAATTCCAGCTCACCTCTCCATCTTCCATTTTTCCTCCACGAATTTGTTTATTTATATATAATATGACGCCGCCCGAAGAAAAGATATAAGAAGACACAACAAGAAGGCTGTCACTCTCCATCCCTGTTTGCCCTTCTTCTTAATTTGTTTAACCCAAATATAGATAGCTGAAGTTGTCATGAATTCCAGGCCATGACATGCTGAATACATTAAAAAAAGGGCTAGTGAACTTTGAAAGGCATGAATGAGAATGGGAAACTGGAGAAGTGCTTTTGGGGGAAGGTGATATCGTCGAAAGACCTTTTGGCAGTCATACTTAAGCTTCGTATACTTAAGAAAGTCAGTCCAATCTCAGGGAACTAAGCTTGTGCTTGAACTGCAGAACATCTCTATATCTGGAGGAATTATGTTTCCTGTGAAATTCTGTAGAGGTTAGTATTGTCGAATTTCTGTGTTCTTCAATTCTAAACCGAGAAACTGGTCACCCACCTATTGAAACATACCATGGGGGACAGCAGGTGCACAGCTGCAGTGTTTCTACACCTGACAGAGAATTGGCTTTCGTCATAAAAATGACATGATGTTTTATGGTCCAAACATTAGAACTGTGTGCCGTGTATTGTATTAGCCCTTTTGAACGGAGTAAATTGTGTTGATCATTATCGCCATTTCTGGGCATGAATCATAGAGGAGATCAGGGCCTCTCTAGATCAGGGACCGATCCAAGAGCCATGTAGAGGCAGATGCAACAGACCAGGTGATCTGTACCATTTGTTTTCAGCTTTGCAATGTTTGCATTGGGCAGTGGTGATACTAATGCATATACTCCTACATGTTCAGATAGACAGTTACTATCTCCTCCTCAAATGAGTGGAAGAAGTTGGAATAATGTCAACAATTCTTGCCAAATTTTACAATTGATATAGCTTCTTGTGCCTTCCTAATTGCTTGTGTGGAAGCTAACCTGGCAGGAGCTCTGGCCTCTCTTATAATAGTAAGAAGCAAATGATTCACAAGCTCACCTGTTAAGATTTTGTTATAAAACAATAACAGAGCAAAACGATTTCATTTCTCTTTGCTGTTGGTCATCCACATCATTTTTCCTTGAACTATTATCAGTTTCAGTGATTTGGATACCTTAGAGGTTTGTTCACCATTGATTACTGTTCGCATGAATTGAGGTCCGGTGTGTTTTCGTATAGTTGGACATTCTGTAATGGGGTCCATAGATGAATGAAGTTACTTTTACTTCACCTGTCTACCATGTTGATCTCAGTTTTGTGCCCATTGTATCATGTACTCCCTCCATGCCAAATTATAAGACGTTTTGGTTTTCAAAGTGCATAGCAAAAAGCTATGTATCTAGAAAAGTTAAAACATCTAATAATTTGGAACAGAGGGTGTACTGCTTTATAAATCGTCTTCCTTTTCGTCCACTAAGCAGTAGTTCTATGGTGCTATGACATTAGGGGTTTACCTGATGTGGCATCTGTTCTCCCATAAAATAATCTTGGTGCCATGGTGTAGCATAATATATGTAGGCACATTAAAATATATGATTTATTTTGCAGCCACGCACCAGTCATTGTTGCTTAATGATTTGACTAAAGAATTGCAGTGTAACTAGTTACTGTGCTGCTGTTAATAGTTGTAGGTGAACATTCATGGAGTTAAGGAAGCATTCTCTGTGGTACCCAACTCGTTACAGGTTTGAGTTTTACTGGTTTAACCCAAATATAGATAGCTGAAGTTGTCATGAATTCCAGGCCATGACATGTTGAATAGAATAGAAAAAGAACTAGTGAGCTTTGAAAGGCATAGAAAGGGAAACTGAGAAGTGCTTTGGGGTGAAGGTGATATCGTTGACAGAC
This sequence comes from Hyparrhenia diplandra, assembly GCA_015847255.1. Classification (NCBI taxonomy): domain Eukaryota; kingdom Viridiplantae; phylum Streptophyta; class Magnoliopsida; order Poales; family Poaceae; genus Hyparrhenia; species Hyparrhenia diplandra. Next base: position 17,124 of record JADLZK010010013.1, read on the forward strand.
AGACATACCTTTTGGCGAGAGAAGATGACATGGCACATAACAGTTTCTGCACAACAATATGAAAAAAATCTAGCAGTCATACTAAGTTTCTTACTTAAGAAGTCAGTCCAATCTCTGGGAGACAGGGAACTAAGCTTGTGCTTGAAATGCAGAACAACTCTATATCTGGAGGAATTATGTTTCCTGTGAAATTCTGTAGAGGTTAGTATTGTAGAATTTCTGTGTTCTTTAATTCTAAACCTAGAAACTGATCACCCACCTATTGAAACATACCATGGGGGACAGCAGGTGCACAGCTGCAGTGTTTCTACACCTGACAGAGAATTGGCTTTCGTCATAAAAATGACATGATGTTTTATGGTCCAAACATTAGAACTGTGTGCCGTGTATTGTATTAGCCCTTTTGAACGGAGTAAATTGTGTTGATCATTATCACCATTTCTGGGCATGAATCATAGAGGAGATCTGGGCCTCTCTAGATTTTTTTTTTGTTTGGATTTATTAGTTCTGCATTGACAGTAGGCTCGCACTGGAATGCTATTCTTGTGCTCTGGTATCCGTCAATCCGTGCATTGGTGCATGCAAAATAGTACTCGCAGGCATGGCTTTGAAGTTTGAAGGGACACCTTTTCTGCGCCAGGCATTGGTGAATTTTGGACGAAGCACACAGACACAGGATCAGATCAGGCCGACAGCGTCAGCCGGTTTTATTCAGCGACAGGGGATTGTTGCATGCTTTGTTTTCGCCCCTTCTGCGAAGCAACAGAGGGTTGTTGCATGCTTTTGCAACCCAAAAAGAATTGCAATGCATGCTCTGTTTTGGTCTAACAAAACGATTGTAGCCACGAATAAATCTGGACAAATGCGAAGGTACCCAACTGAATCTGTGAAACGCATCTCGGCGGACAGATGAGAAGGTCTGAATCTGTGAAACACATCTCGGCCTGCACTCCTGCTAGAGGGCTACTAGCCTACTACATGCCTACATCTGCACATACCGACGAGGACTCCCCTTATCCGCTCAATGAGCCACGGTTTATCAGTCATGGACTCACGGTTTCACAACAAATCAATATCACTATCAGCCACAAATACAACTAGCCGAACAGACTGCGAATACACAAATACACAAGAATTTTTTTAGAAAAGCTACACAATAAGTTTATGAGTTACATGGGCTCCATGTCTAGTGATCTTGTCCTGTGGACTTGGCAAGGTCCAAATGTCCAAGACTCCAACCTGTACTGTACACGTCTTTGGGCCAGGCAGAAGAGGACTCTATAGATCCCAGGAGTTTTTTTCGATTTTAGATCCCAGGAGTCCTGGTAGCTAATTGTTACACTGTTTTTATCATCTCACTCTGTCACTCATGATGATGATGAGATCTCGAACTGATTATACATAAGGTCCCTGCCTTTCTGGCTACTCAAACTTGCATATCATATTTTTTATTCACCTAAGGTGCACCATAAGTTTGAGGTTTATTTTAGGAAATCTTTACTTGAGGTGCAATACCACAATGGCTAAGGTGCATCACAGCCATAGCCTTAAATGTTTAAGGTCGCCTTTTCTCAGACATTGTGGTTTCCCTAAGTGTTTACATATATATGCAACGTACTTCTTTTTTTTTTACCACCTTCCACTATATATCACCACTGCATATGAAGTACTTCATATCACGCGAGTTCCTTGTAACAAAGAAACCGGAATTGATATTAAATATAGATGTTTTCTTAATTTTCTTGGTTTCAAAATCAGATTCAGACAGTGTTCAGATGTGTGAGTATTGATGATACACACATTGCAATATAATAGAAATCTAACTTTAAATATTCAGATTTCAAATATGGTGCACATGTTAAATATCCGGATTATTCATATACAAAAATTATCCATTGACTTTAATGTATTAACCTAAATCGGACAAGCGGATATATTGGGAAAAATGGAAGTAGATGTCCTGAACTTACAACTACTGCTCTACTTTAAGGCGACAGGGGACAGCCCCCACCCGCTTTTTCATCAAGAGAAAAGTGTGTAATGCTCTACTTTGTCACTCTAGTGGTTGTCATTTGTATCTTCACAATCTCTGGCCAACGGGCTTTCCCTTACAGCTGCAAGAAGACGGAGATTGGCATTGCAAGAATACAGATAAAAGATGTTACAGTGTTAACTGCCGGTATGGAAACGGAACCTATGAAAGCTTGTACTACATAGTGCCGCTTTCGCTCTCTTTTTGCATGCTTTTTCCCCTCGAAAGCGCGTTGTGATGGCTGCAGAAAACGCAAAGGGTGTGGTGGCATGGCCCAATCAAGCGTACAAGGAGTGGCGCCCATATGGCTGAATCTGATCCCCATCAAGCGTACCACACTTTGTTCGGTACGTTGCGCTTTCATTCATGACGGCATGTATATGAATGCAGGCCAGCATCTTTGTATATCGATCGAGGCCGGCCTGTACAACAGCCATCACTTTGTTTTCCGAGGAATAATCCTCCTTGAACCATCAAACTAGCCGGCCGGAAAAGAAATTCGGTCATCATATCACAACTCACCACCACAGCATGCATGGCCTGCTGTCCATTCCTTTTTCTGCATCTTTCATGGACACCGCTTACTAGTGATCTGTAGAGATTTATTTGTTGTTATACTATATGCGTGCAGTAGCATATCAGTGCTGTATTGTATGCATTCCATCGCACCATATTCAGAACTTTTGCTAACAACTGGTTTGTGTGAGAGAGAGAATGATTGTGGCACTGTTTAGATCTAAGAGCTAGTTATTAGCTGCCAAAATTAGTTCTAGTATATCCAAACAATCTAATTAATAGCTTAAAATGGATTATCCACCTTATTAGTTGCCTTTTTGCGCTAACATTTAGCTGCATTGGACACAAATAGGATTTATACATAGAAGAGAGCTAAGGCAATGCTTAGATCCATTAGCTGCTAATAGTTCGCTAAGCTATCCCATGGCTATCTAAATAGTAACCACTATTTATAGCTAGTTTCACTTAACTAGGGAGATACTCGGATCCTTACTTTAGAACAAGGAGGATTGTCAGTTCGTGAAGGCGGGATATAGGACTATTGAGACAGCCATGATGGAGGTGTTGTTTGTAAGACATGGTTGGAGCTTTAGCAATAGGATTGCTCTCTTTGGAAAGAAAGAAATGCAAGATGCTTCCGCAACGAGACGTCTTCCACCTCCCAGATCTTAGCTACCATCAAGCACACCGCCGATCTTTAGATCGAGGCCGGGCGTAAGTTTAGTTGTCTAATTCACGAGTAGTCCGCTACAGTTTAGTTGGGGAGGCAGCGCTTATTGTATACTTTATCCCCCCCCCAACTTTGTCCATGTGTTGTAAAAAATCTATTCCTCTTAATTAAAAAGATGCGCAAACATTTTATGATTCGAAAAAAAAAAAAAGCAATAGGATTGCTCTCTTTAGTTTGTTTCTTTTGAAAACGTTATTGTCTTGATGGCTCAAAGCTTCGTTTTTGAGATTTTTTGGAATTCTTTTTGCTTGCTTGTAATAATGAATAGCCATATGTATTACGATACAGAAACTGGAATATTAATTAATATATTTCTTTCTCTAAAAAACTAGTGAGATACTATAGTTGTTAGATAGATATTAGCTAACAAATAGTTAGATTATTGGAATAGGAACCTACTGTTGCTCTATGGATCCAAATGATGTCCAATCATGAGAGGGACACTATTTTTTATAAGAGAGGGAGGGACACACCAATATAACTCTTCCTCTTCTTACCCAAATCCACTGTACCTAGAAAGTTAAAGTGCCATGGAAGACATCAACAAGACAATGAGAAAGAGAGAGCTACGAAGAGCTGCTCCCTCCGTCCCAAAATAAACGACGTTTTGGGTTTTCGTGCCACAAGTTTGACTCGATTTGTAGAAAATACGTAGAAGATTTAAATCTCCAAATAAATTTGTTAAAAACTAGATCAAAAGATCTTTCCAATGATACTAATTATGTAATATAAATATTAATCCTATTTTAATATATAATTGCCTGCAGATGTTTCTCGGGAAAAAAAAAACGTCGTTTATTTTGGGACGGAGGGAGTAGCAAAGATGGTGATTGATGGGAGAGGCATATCCATCACCTGTCCTGTTCAGTTAACCACTTGGGCAGCTTTCTTGTGAGGGCGTGACAGGGAAAGCAAGGCCGTGACGCGTACAAGCACGCCTCCTCGCAACGACAGCCCGAATTCCAGCTCACCTCTCCATCTTCCATTTTTCCTCCACGAATTTGTTTATTTATTTATATATGACGCCGCCCGAAGAAAACATAGAAGAAGACACAACAAGAAGGCTGTCACTCTCCATCCCTGTTTGCCCTTCTTCTTAATTTGTTTGCCGAATCCGAGCGACCGGGGAACTGAAATCGACGTGTCCCTCTCGTTTCTTCTTCGTTTGCCAGTTTTTTCTTCTCTTGCCCAGAACCGGCTTTGGAAAATGGCGGTGGTCTCCGGTCTTCAACGCACGCACGCCCAGTGCTTTTCAACAATCAACATGGAGGGAAATTTACGGCTCCAAGCGAACGGGACCGGAGAACACGAGGTCAAGGTCTATGCCGTGCGCTGATGTCCCGTACCTCCATTTCTCAAAAAAAAAAAAAAAAAAAAAAAAAAACCCTACAAATCTTGTTTTATAATAATGAGAAGTCAAATAATTCTAATTAGATAAAAATAGTTGGGCTGTTGATTGTTTATGCGGCCAATAAATCGGTTGATGTTATTTTAATCTGTTGTGGGATAAAAATATTGTACCGAACAAAACTATCAATATTTGAATCTTTAGATGTATATTTTGTTATGAAATATATATATTCTACCATTGATTTATTGATAGTTGTTATGTACATTAGAATTATTATATTGACATATATTAGTTGAATTTGAAATTACTTAATTTTTTGGATGCGGGCCCAGCTGTGAACTACCGAGGTAGCTCTTTGGAAACGATAACAACGGAAGAGGAATAGACGGTAATTGAATCTAGAGTTCCGCCGCCGCGCCGGAGTTGGCAGGACGGTGGCTACTTTACTTCTATTACAAGAATGAATAATAGAGTTCAAGTCTTGGTTGCCTTCTTCTCTCTCCACTACAGACTAAATACATCAGCCACTCTTGGACTTGGGTTGCTTCATCGAGGTAGCCCACTCGCCCGAGTAGTCGCACGTTCTCGGGCCCGACACGCTTGGGCCTGCTTGTAGAAGGGTCCTCGGACATAGCACCGCCGACACTCCTCCCCTCTTTGAAACCGGCATGACCCCAGGCCGGAGCCGGCGGAAACCTTTGCATGATGGCTTCGCCCCCTCCCAAGTGGCAAGGTCGGCGCCCAACCGCTCCACCGAATGAGCAACCTGTTTCACCACATGAGAACCACGGTGATGCAGCCGGGACTGGAGAACGCGCTCTGGCACTTGCAGCATATCATCAGTATCTGGAAGCTCTCCAACAGGGGAAGAAACAGATGAAGGTGCAGGCTTAAGAAGAGATACATGGAATACCGGGTGTACCGAAGAGGATGCTGGAAGATCCAACTTGTAAGCGACGTCTCCAACCTTGCCAATGATCTTGTATGGCCCAAAATACTTGAAACAAAGTTTGTGGTGAGAGCGTGGAGCCAATGAAGCTTGGACATATGGCTGCAGACGCAAGAACACCCAGTCGCCAACACAGAAGGTGCGCTCAGAGCGGCGCTTGTCCGCCATTGTCTTCATCCGCTGCTGTGCCCTGAGCAAATGTTGCCGCACTGAAGCTAGCATTGTCTTTCTTTCATCCAGCATGATATTAACATCTCGGACAGCAGACACAGAATCCACAGAGAGGCCAAAGTGCCTTGGAGAACGACCGTACAGTACCTCAAATGGGGATCGGCCCAGGGCTGAGTGTGGACTTGTGTTGTACCAAAATTCTGCTAGCGAGATCCATTTGAACCAACAAGCTTGGATGGGGAGTGAACGAAACAAATGGAGGAATGTCTCCAAACATTGGTTTACTCTTTCGGTCTGCCCATCGGACTCCGGATGATAGGCTGTGCTCAGGTTCAGAGTAACATTGGAAAGCTTGAATAACTCTTGCCAGAAATCAGAGGTGAAGATGGGATCTCTGTCAGATACAATGTACTGCGGCATACCATGTAACTTGAAGATATTGTCAAGAAATGCTTGGGCCACCTTAGCAAATGCGGAATGGGTGGTGAAGAGGTACGAAATGAGCAAACTTACTTAGCTTATCGACCACCACCATTATACAGTTTGCAGGACCCGAAGTAGGAAGGCCGTTGATGAAGTCCATCGTAAGCACTTGCCAATTTTCTTCAGGAACCGGCAGAGGCGAGAGAAGACCTGGGTACTTGGACCTATCTGGTTTCGCCTGTGCACATACCGAGCAATTTGAGACATACTGCTTGACAGCAGCCTTGAGACCCTTCCAGTAAAACAACTTCTTCACCCTGCTGTGAGTAACGGGGAAACCGGAGTGTCCGCCCAAGGCACTATCATGCAGTGCCGAGATGGTGCGGCGCTGAATAGTGGTGTCCTGGCTGATAACCACTCGACCATTGTAGCGAAGGACGCCGTCGGTCAGCACAAAAGGTGGGTGAGCCGAGGGACTGACTGCCAATTCTTGCAGAAGACGGACCATAGCCGGGTCATTGGAGTATGCAGAAACCACCTCGGAGAGCCAGGACGGAACAGCTGTAGAAATAGCCTGAAGCTGGAGATCAGGGGCAGGGTGGCGGGAAAGGGCATCCGCAGCAGAATTAGAGGCACCGGGCTTGTAAACAATCTTGTACTGAAGGCCAGACAACCGGTGATTCAATTTGAGCTGCCAAGGTGTATTCAGACGTTGTTCAGAGAGATGAGTCAGCGTACGATGATCTGAAAAGATGGTGAATTCACCATGCTGCAGGTATGGGCGCCAGTGCTCAATAGCGACCAAGATGGCCAGGTACTCCTTCTCGTAGGTTGAGAGAGCTCTAGTACGAGGTCCCAAGGCTCGACTGACAAAGGCGAGTGGATGCCCGTCTTGCAGCAAAACGGCGCCCACTCCACCATCGCTGGCATCAGTCTGCAACTGAAATGATTTGCTGAAATCCGGTATTGCCAGGACGGGTGCAGACACCAAGGCGGCCTTCAGGGCTTCAAATGCAGAAGAATGTACAGATGTCCAGGAAAACACAGCACCCTTCTTGAGAAGATCCGACAGAGGACGAGCCAAGAGAGCAAAGTTTTTAACGAACTTTCGGTAATATCCAGCGAGCCCCAAGAAGCTTCGCAATTCCTTGACATCCGCGGGAACAGGCCAGGACTGTACAGCTCGAATCTTGCTGGGATCTGTTGCCACCCCGGACTCACTAACAATGTGGCCCAGGTAAGAAATACGCTGCTTGGCAAACTGGCATTTACTAAACTTAACCTTCCAGTGATCAGCAGACAACAACTCAAATACTTGGCGCAGGTGATCGACATGTGACTCAAAATCAGGGCTGTAAATGAGAATATCGTCGAAGAATACCAGAGCAAACCGACGAAGCGCTGGATGCAAGGTACAGTTCATGGCGCCCTGAAATGTGTTCGGTGCTCCAGTCAGGCCGAACGACATGACGTTGTACTCAAACTGGCCCCAGTGCGTTTGAAACGCTGTCTTGTACTCTTCTCCGGGAGCTAAGCGGATTTGGTTGAAGCCCGACCGGAGATCCAGAGTTGTAAACCACCGAGCATGAGCAAGTTCATCTAACAGCTCGTCGACGACAGGGATTGGGAACTTAGACTTCACTGTCAAGGAGTTGAGCATGCGGTAGTCAACACAGAAGCGCCACGTATCATCCTTCTTCTTGACCAAGAGCACCGGCGAGGAGAAAGAGCTTGTACTGGGACGAATCAGCCCTGTGCTAAGCATTTCAGCAACTTGCTTTTCAATTTCGTCTTTAAGAGCTGGCTTATACCGGTACTGCCTGATAGCAACAGGGGATGCTCCTGGAACCAAAGGTATTGAGTGATCACAATTCCTTCTTGGAGGCAATTGGGTAGGTTCCTGGAAGAGCTCAGAAAAATCATCCACAAGGGCCTGAATGGCAGCAGGAAGTACATCCTTTGCAGGTGCCTCAGGGACTGCAATATGCAGCAGCTGGTACATAGAGGAAGAACTGTCATCGGTGACTAGGCCTGTCAGAGTAATATGGCTGCCCGCATAAGGAATTCTTGAGCCATTTAGCATTCCAATCCACTTGCATTGGTGAAAACTTCGCGAGCCAGTCCATCCCAACGATCATGTCATAGGTAACCAAGGGTAAGATGCGCAAGGATGAGTGGAACACATACCCCTGAACAGACCAGGCCGCAGCTGGCAGAAAAGAGGTGCACAGAAGTTTGCTGCCACCGGCGACCTTCACATGGACTGGGTTGGGCAGCTGCTGAACACCAGATAGTTGAGCAGCGACTGCATCACTGATAAATGAATGAGTACTCCCTGAATCCAGGAGGATCAACACTGGCTGGCCGCGAACAGAACCCTGGAACTGCATAGTCTTGATCACACGGACAGAATCATCAGTACTTGCAACTGACAGAGAGAATGCCTGGGCTTCGACAGGTGCTTGAGGAGTGGGTTCAGGATCTTCAGAAGCTTCAGGTTCCTCGAATGCATCTGAGCAGAGAGCCCAGACTTCCTGGATGGCATGTGCTTGCGGTACTTGAGGGCAACGGTGGCGGAGCCCAGCCGCCACCACAAGATGCACGCACTCCGGGCCTTGCGGTAGTCCCGAAGTGATGCGAGTCGGTCGTCGACCGTAGAAGGCCGACCGGGTGGACGACGATCCTCGATGGCGCGTCCAGAGGCCGGGGCAGCGGGCACGGGTTGAGACCGCACCGCCTGGTGGCGCGGCAGCGCCCCTTTCACCACAAAGCATTCGCGCCAACATGGAGCCGTCGTGATGACGAAAACTTCGCGGCGCCCACCATGACGCCCGCCTCCTCCCCAGAATAACGCGAGGGTACAAGCAAAGATCCGGCCGTTTGGGGACGAAAGCAACAACAACAACAAAGACGAATGTCCGGACCTTAAAGCCGCCAATGAAGCGTTGCGTATGGGTCGGCATCGGGGTGGGTTTGGTATGGAGCTAGCTGTTCCACCAAGGCTGTATAACGGTCGACATAGTCGGTGACTGTGGAGGTCATACGGATATGAAACATCTGACGAAGCAGAAGTTCATGTTCATCTCGGCTGAAACGCTCATGGATCATGGAAGAAAATGACTCCCAGGAACAGCTCTGAATTTGGTACTCGACAGATTGGAGCCAGCGCGCTGCGGCATGAGTAAAATGGTGTGTGGAGATGGTGATCCATGTAGATGGGTGTACATGATACATTCGGAAATAGTTTGCAGCGCGAGTCAGCCATAGTTTTGGGTTCTCACCATCAAATTGGGGAAACCGGAGCTTTGGCGGTGGCCGAGCGACCGGGTTGTGGGAATGGGATGGATCGGGGAGGGTAGAGTTGGGGACATTATGGTCGATGGAGAAGGGAGGAGGATGGTGGATTGGGGGTGGGTAGGGTGGGGAAGGGTTTGGTGGTGGATACGGTGGAGGAGGATTCGGTGGTGGAAACGGAGGGAAGTGAGACGGTGGTGGGTATGGAGGTGGTGGGTTCAGGGGAGGGTACGGAGGGGGATGAGGTGACATGAACGGAGGGTAGGTGATCGGGCGGCGGTGGTGGGTAGGGATCCGGTGGTGGTGGTGGTGGTGGGTAGGGTGGAGGTCGGTGAAATTGGATGCCCCGAGATGCGTAAGGGGATGGAACAGGGATGAATGCATACCATTGGCCGGGATCGGGGCCATGGATGAACCACGCCCGGATCCCGTAGTCGCCAGATCACGGTGCCCGGGCCCCCGATTGAACTCGCGAGATGTGGCCGGCAATCAACTCAGAGACCCGCCCCGCCCGCAGAGGAGCGGCGGTCCCGTTTGCTTGGAGGAGCATGTCGATGCTCGGAGCGCAGTTGAAGAGGGAGCTCACCCGGAGGACGCTAAGTGGGAGTCGCCGGCGGTCGCTGACCCGTGGCCTCCACCCCGGATCGCCGCCGTCGCGGATGTCGCCGTAGCGCACGAAGCTCCAGTTGACGACGCTACCGCCGAGATCCCCACTTTACCGGGTCGGCGGCCGCCCCAGCTTGTCCGCCACGACGGCGGCGGTGTACCGGGCCGCGCAAAGTTCTCGAGGATGGTGACGCCGCGCCGCCACCGCAAGGCCGATTCTGGCCGATGCCCTCTTCCGCGACGGGCGAGGCGCGCTCCAACCGACCTGTGGACGACTCGAGCTCTCCACGGAGATCCGACATGGGAGCGGACCACCTCGCCGGCGGCGCCGACAACCGATCCATGGCGCCCGAGCTCGCCGGAGACGAGTAAAGTGGGCGTGGAGGGAGGGGTGGGGATCCGCATCGAGCTAGGAGATCGTAGGGAGCTGATACCACGGTGAACTACCGAGGTAGCTACCGGAAACGATAACAACGGAAGAGGAATAGACGGTAATTGAATCTAGAGTTCCGCCGCGTGCCGGAGTTGGCGTGGACGGTGGCTACTTTACTTCTATTACAAGAATGAATAATAGAGTTCAAGTCTTGGTTGCCTTCTTCTCTCTCCACTACAGACTAAATACATCAGCCACTCTTGGACTTGGGTTGCTTCATCGAGGTAGCCCACTCGCCCGAGTAGTCGTGACGCCTGGGCCCGATACGCTTGGGCCTGCTTGTAGAAGGGTCCTCGGACATAGCACTGCTGACACCAGCCTTTTCGAGATGGAGGGCATAATATAATCGGGTTGGTCTAAGTTCACGGGTCAATCAGCTTGGCCAATTCGCATCTCTAATAGGAAGGAGAAAAGGGATCTTTCCACCTCGCGTTATATCCCTTTTGTTTATTCTATGCTAATGCTGTTGGGTGACACCGATGTAATTTGGCCAATGTTGTCAATTGTCATCCCCTGCTTGATTATACAATTAACGCTACTAGACAAAAGCGTCACGATATTGAATGTGGCCCACATGTCTGATGATGAGATTGAGACTTGATCGAAATTTGATTGAATCCGTGTGCTAGGACGCTCCAGCCCCTAGTTGTAATCCTCAAGATCTCAGCAAGCGCTTGCAGCATCACTTATGCAATTAAACTCTTCTAGCTTAGTTATATTGATGCACACATCTTTTGCATATTCGAGGAAAATAATATTAAGATTTGTATAGTGTTGTGGAGCGTGCATCACTCAGGCTTCTAATTGGTGTATTAGCGACGGATCCACCTAGAGGCCAAGACCTAGGGCCTAGGGATATTTGGAAGCAACATCTTGAGCCCTGAAAATCACACGACGAATGCCTCCCTCCATCCCAAAAAATATGTGATTACAGGATTCACGCAGGTCATTTTGACTAAAGTTTGACCAAGTTTATAGTAATTAGTATTGATATTGATATCCTAAACAAAATTTAAATATATTTCACCATTAATTTATTGATACTTATTTTGTATTATAAGTGTCATTAATTTTTATATAAATTTAGTCAAAGTTGGATATATACACCTGACTTCACAGGATGTGAGAATTGTATGCATTTTTGGGACAGAGGAAATAATATCTTCTAGTAAATTAGAAGAAGGAATTTGCCATATTTGATGAGGACACCGGTTCGTTTTCAAGTCAAACCTGGCCAAATTAGAAAAGCGTCAATTTCGTCTATACTCCCAACACCCCCCCCCCCCTCTCTCTGTATTAGAAAAAAAGTTTTGTATAAGATTTAAGTCAAACATTATGAATAACTTTTAAGTTGATAAATTTGAAACGTGAGAATCATATCAATGGCTTTATCTTAAAAAATATATACATATATGATTTTTCAATAAATATTAGAAAAGATAAGTTAAAGTTGTGCTTAAGAGACTGTCACTGTCCTGACGTCTTTCTTTTCCTGCTCCGTATTTATTTATTTATTTATTTAATTTGATTCCGGAGTACATGCATGCATGTGATCATGTGTCCCGGTCTCCTGGACCTTCAAACAGATCGAGCTCGCAATAATTGACCAGTGGATGTGCTCGTGATGAGTCGTGACAGAATAGAACGTACAGGGAGACCTCTCCTACTCCTTGCAGGCGGCGGCGGCGGCTACTCGCACCGTGCAGGCTGCGTGCAGGCTGCGGGGTGGCAGATCCGATCAAGATTCCCACAAGATCCGGGCGCACTCCGGACACCCACGAGGGGCGACGCTCGCCGCCCATTGAACGTCAAACTCTGCAAACTCCGGACACCGGACTTTGCATAAAACACCTCCTCTTTTGATTCTAATAAAAAGCTTTCTACGAAATTCATCACGGCCTAGTAGTCAGTCCCTCTTGAGAATACCGAGAGGAAGCATTGGTTGGGCTTCAATTTGCTTAGTTTGATTGAATGATTGATGATGACAAACCTAGCTTATTTACTAGAGAAGAAGAGATGGGCAACCGAATGTTGTTGGGTATAGTATAGCCAGTAGGATATAGGGTAGGGGAGCACAAAAACAACACTCTTTGGACGGTGCCAGCTCCAACACCCAGCCGACCAAAATACTAAAATTATTATACACAACTGCTAGTGGGTGCTTGGACTTTGGAGATGAATGAGGTGTCACAAATAAATAGAGTAGCGAAAGAAAATTGGTTCTTTGGGTGGTCCTTGGAGAAATCTAGCTTTTCTTAATTCGTACTTATATTCCACTCCATCCATGTCACATATAATAGACCAAATAATTGGCTGGGCGTGACAATTGGCGTAATTGATCTTGACACAAAATAATTGTCCAAGCCAGAGGCGGCAATCAGAGGTCGTACGTGGAAGAAATTCATCAAGGAGCAAGGAAATTCAAGCTTCTCCTTCCACACAATAATGTGAGACTCCATTTCAAACTACTGCATATTGTACCTGTTCCATCATTATTATTCTTACTTATATAGACTTTGTAGGTGTTTGGATCGCAAAGAGTCCATGCCACATCGGATACTTAATACTAATAATTAGAATATGAAATACAGACTAATTACAGAACTAATTGCATAGTCGATCTAAACATTCCATGTGAACCAGACTAAAACTTTAGCTAGTGGATCCAAACGCTGACTTCCTCTAATCAAATTTCTTGAAAAAAATCCAGTCCCAACAACTGAGCAATAATTCATCTCAATGTAATCATATCCATACAAGTACCTGTGGCGACAATCATTACCCGAGAAATAAAGGCAAATATGTAACAAATTTTTTTCCATAGCAGCAATAATTTAATTTCAAAAAAGAAATGATGATACAATGACTAAATTACATCATAGGCAAAAAAAAAAAAAAAAAGTCTTATCATTGTTGCCAATTACAATGCGTGATCGAGCCTCTAATTAACCCATAACAAATTCATACGTGTAAGAGTTTCGTTACTCCATTAGCAAAGTTCTTGATTGATTTAGCACACATACCACAAGTCCACCTCTAATTCTATTGTATTACTAGCTCCTCAAGTTTTAAAGCAAATAAACTTGTGAAAATCAGGAGAAGAGAAGAAAAATGACCAAGTATAACCCCATGTCCATTTTTCCTACCTCATTATATATCAAATGATATTTGCATGGATTTTATCTTGATTTATGAAGTCAACAAAACAAGAGAACAAGAAAAGACTAAATTGGCCAACTAGATGTCATAATAGTCATTTTCCTATAATTTTTCATCATGGTCCGACGTTTGCATGACTTTTCTTTGCTTTGACCATCAATAATAGACAATCCTTTTTTTTTTTTCTAAAGCCGTGGTCTATAAAAATGAGCCATAACACACTGATTTTCAAGAAAATGAACAATGAGTAAATGGCCATCCAAAGCTCTATTGAATGTAGTTATTTAGCCATATCTCTTATATTGGAGCGTTTAATTATGGTGAGAGTGAAATTATTTCCTACTTCCAAAAAGATTCTATACCTTTTTATGTATGAAGAATAATTTAAATACAATCCATTTTACTTGGTTGCAACAAAACAAACATCACAACCGAAATAGCTTATAAGTGCATCAAAGAATCCAAAACAATTGAAACGACCTTGCCCCAATTTTCTAACTTTGCGTAAAAACATGGAACCAAAACATTTTGGCCCCCTGTTCCGCTAGGCGCCGCCTAGGGCGGGATTCGCCGCGCCTAGACGCTAGTCGACGGGGTCCCGTGGAGCCTAGGGGGTAGTCGGACCCCTAGGCGGGCGCAGCTTCGCTTCGGCGCGGGCGGGGGTGGAGGAGCGTCCCCGGAGGTCGCCGGCGGGAGGGAGGAGAGCGGCGGGCGAGGGCGTGGGGCGGCGGCGGAGGAGGAGGGGCGCTGGGCAGGAGGAGGCGGCGACGGGAGTAGGCGCTGGCGGCGGCGCGGCGCGCATCGCGATGGGAAGAGTACTGCGAGAGAAGAGAAGGGGACGACGGACGGGAGAAACAGAGGGGACCTAGGGTTAGTTATGTGCGATTTGGGCCTTCGTGCCTCGAAATGGGCCTTTTCCTCTCTTCCTTCATGACCCCTCATCTCCTCTCTTTTTTTCTTTTCTTTTAAGTATTTATACATGATTATTCACCGATTAGAAAAACGCCTAGCACGCCTAGTCACGATTACTCCCGACTAGTTGCTAGGCGGAGGGTCGCCGAGGAAAATCCGCCTAGCGCCTAGCTTAAACAGGGCATTTTGGATGATCCAAACAGGACACCAACAATTGTATTTGCATGATTTTATCTTGATTTATGAAGTCAACAAACCAAGAGAACAAGAGAAGACTAAAATGTCCAACAAGTATGTCATATTAGTCATTTTCCTATAATTTTTCAACATTGTCCGAATTTTGCATGATTTTTCTTTGTTTTGACCATCAATAATAGACAAACCCTTTTTCTAACGCTCTGGTCTATAAAAATGAGCCATAACACACTATGGATAAAAACAAGCAAGTACTGATTTTCAAAAAAAAAATGAAAAATGAGTAAATGACCATCCGAGCTCTATTGAATGTAGTTATATAGCCATATCTCTTATATTGGAGCGATTAATTATGGTGAGAGTGAGAAATTATTTCCTAATTCCAAAACATTTCTATACCTTTTATGGTGAACCATAATTTAAGTACAAACCATTTTACTTGGTTGCAACAAAACAAATATTAGAACCAAAAAAGTAGCTTATAAGTGCATCAAAGAATCCAAAACAATTGAAACGACCTTGCCCGATTTTTTCTAACTTTGCTAAAGAAAGAAAACATGGAACCAAAACGTTTCGATCCGGACAGTACACCGTTTGGAGCCGTTTTCTAGCGATTCATGAAAGAAATGAACTTGGTTCAAACATCCAAACGGCCCTCAAGTATATTGCATCACAATGTTGACTTTCTCTTGCATGAGAATGAGATGCACGACAATGCACACATCACACCTCACGCGACACTCTGATTTCCCAATATTTATTCCTCATTAAAAGTATTCGGTGATGCAATGGACTTGAAAACTAGAACTAGTGGTGTCTACTATAATAGATATAATATTCATAGATTAAATCCTTTGTTTACAAAGGCTCAGCTCATAAGTTGTGTTTAAGTTGAAGGAAGTATATATTCTCTAAAATTTGTATGGACTATGGAGAATTCCGAAAACAGACACGCAACAAATTTAATTGTCACAACACTATCTAATAATAATTTCAAATAATCTCCAAGTCCAACAGGGATCAATCTGCAAAAATAGTAGGAGTACTTGTCATGAGTCATGGCCATGAGGGAGACGACGCATGGTTTGAGAACATAAAATTCTCCAAACCGGGCCCCACCACACACGGACACGATCACCGTCGCCCCGCTTACAAATAGGCAGCACGCACACTCCCAACTCCCCACCACCCCGCATCGCCTCCGCCGCGCACGCCGCCCAATCCCCGCCTCCGCCGCCGCGCTCAGACCGCGGCACCGCTCTCCACTTCCCACGCCCGCCGCCGCAGGCTCGCGGGCGGGGAGGAGAGGGAATCGTCTGTCCCGCTCGGGCGGGGAATTTTGTTGATCCGTTCGGATTCGCTCCTGACGCCGCGACGATGCCGGAGCGGCACCAGTCGATCGACGCGCAGCTGCGGCTGCTGGCCCCCGCCAAGGTCTCCGAGGACGACAAGCTCGTCGAGTACGACGCCCTCCTCGTCGACCGCTTCCTCGACATCCTCCAGGACCTTCACGGCCCCCACCTGCGCGAATTCGTACGATCGCATCGATTCCTTCTCCTCACCCCCAGATCCGCCGGCCGGCCGCGTGTTTCGACTGATCATCATCGGTTGGCATCTCTTGTTGGCGTGCGCAGGTGCAGGAGTGCTACGAGCTCGGCGGAGTACGAGAACGACCGGGATGAGGCGAGGCTCGGCGAGCTCGGGAGCAAGCTCACCAGCCTGCCGCCCGGGGACGCCATCGTCGTCGCCAGCTCCTTCTCGCACATGCTCAACCTCGCCAACCTCGCCGAGGAAGTGCAGGTCGCGCAGCGCCGCCGGAGCAAGCTCAAGCGTGGGGACTTCGGCGACGAGGCCTCCGCGCCCACCGAGTCCGACATCGAGGAGACGCTCAAGCGCCTCGTCTCGCAGCTCGGAAAGTCCAGGGAGGAGGTCTTCGACGCGCTCAAGAACCAGACCGTCGACCTCGTCTTCACCGCCCACCCCACGCAGTCCGTCAGGAGGTCTCTTCTCCAGAAGCACGGCAGGTGGGTGTGGCTGCTTTGATTCAAGTCCTTTGGCTCCCCTCATGGCCCATGCGTGTGGAAGCAAATGCTGAATGTCCCCCCTGATGTTGATTTGATTTTGTTGTGCAGGATCCGTAACTGCCTGAGGCAGCTTTATGCCAAGGACATCACTGCTGACGACAAGCAGGAGCTTGATGAGGCACTTCAGAGGGAGGTAAAATATCTCGATTTCACCACTTGAGCTGAAAAAGTTTTGATAAAAGAAGTTACTCGTGAGGTTTTAGTGCAGATTTAGCGTCCACCACAACCTTGCGGTTAACTTTTTAGTAGGTCATCTCTAGGCCCTTTGTTCCTGATGGTGCCAGGGCTCACGTTTTATTGACGTGTGGATCCAGAGCACAGGCATCTCCACATTACTGTTATTAGAAGAACTTTGTCCCACTCCTGAAAGACAAGTTAACTTTTGTTTTATTTTTTTGGTTAGAATTTGTCTATACACCATTCTTTTAATAGTAGGATACGTAATAACTTGAACAAGACAAGGTGATAGGAAGAAAGCACCAAGAGGATATAGCCAATGGGCCAATGGAGATTAGTTGATAATTGCACTGACCCAAGGCTAGTTATCTGAGAAATTTGGAAGGTTCTTTTCTGAAAAAGTTGGAAGGTTCAGCACAACAAAGATTTCCTGTGTGAAATTATACTCATTGTTGTTTGTCCTACAGACTTCTAGCTCAAGGTTATTGTTATCATAAGTAGCTATCAAACTTTTTGGAAATAACTAACCTTCAGTCAAACTAACTCTTAAGCACACACAAATTATTATTATCAGAAGTGGGCATCGAACTTTTGAAATTAATCTGGCGAAGAGCAAATCATTTTTTAGTTTTTACTATACCTTGTTTTTTAAGTTATATTGTGGATCCAGTTAGATGTTTCCAATGAAACTCCACCTTGGTTGTACCGACATTTTTCTCTCAAAAAATGTTATGTTGTCACTTTTGTATGCTTGTACATGACAAGCAGACAAGGTGAAAGGACAAAAACAGTCAAATGCACAACAAAGGCTGTTCCTATGCTAGTTGATTCTATATTACCACAATTTTTTTTTTTTTTGACACTGCAGACTATCTGCTGTTATATCTTTCTTCACAGAATAGCTGAATAAAATGCTTTTGAGAGTGCAGTTTGATGACATAAAAAAACTGAGTTATGTTCATGCATTCATTTTTCAGTCAACTGTGGTCAAACATAGTTTTGATGATTTATTGTTTGACACCTTCACAGATTCAAGCCGCTTTCAGAACTGATGAAATCCGCAGAACCCCTCCCACTCCTCAAGATGAAATGCGTGCTGGAATGAGTTACTTCCATGAAACTATATGGAAGGGTGTACCAAAATTCTTGCGCCGTATTGACACTGCTCTGAAAAATATTGGGATCAATGAACGCCTCCCCTTACAATGCTCCTCTCATTCAGTTCTCTTCCTGGATGGGTGGTGATCGTGATGGTAACTTCTTGTTTTCATATGCCACTATATACATTAGTGTTTTTCTGAAGTTGAAGAGTTTTTGTACAAAAAAAAAAATCAGTTTTAATAGTTCTAAAATGTTTTGGACTCTGGTCGCATGTGTAAGAAAAGTTGTTGATATTGGCTATGAAGATTCCTTTTGCACTCAAAACTATATTACAGTTCCAATATTTTTGGGTAGAAGAAAAGCTAAAACTTCTATGCTCTATTGTTTTTGTAGGAAATCCAAGAGTAACACCAGAGGTTACACGGGATGTATGCTTGTTGGCAAGAATGATGGCTGCTAACTTGTACTTCTCCCAGATCGAAGATCTAATGTTTGAGGTACTGCAATATGAAAAGTATTTCCCTTACATGTTAAGAGCTGCAACATTGTATGTTCCCTGGTGCTAAAACACAATATTCTATTCTAGCTCTCTATGTGGCGCTGCAGTGATGAACTTCGGGTCCGTGCAGATGAACTACATCGCTCTTCAAGAAAAGCTGCAAAGCATTATATAGGTAACAGAGCTGGGAATTTGGATTAAACTGCATATCTGTTGATTAGTTTGTTATTCTCGTTTTTTTCTGCTTTGTCCATGTCAAGTTATTCACTTAAATGAGAGTTCTGATCTGAAAACTGTACAAACAATTAACTCTGAAGAATGCCATTACTGTGCCTGTGCGGATAGTAATTTTTAAAGTATATGCCATTTTTGTATGTTTATTCTTATTGTCTATTGTTCACCGTAGGAATATGTATAATGGATAACATATTGGTTCTCTATACCTTTGAATTTCAGAACACTCTACTTGCACTTAGTATGCATTAGTGCACCTGCACTACAAAAAAGTATGGATACTAATTCGAGAAAAGTGTGCATGCTAATTGCCACTCCTGTGTATTTGTGAAAAAAAGTTATATATGGTTTGAATACACAACCCTTGAATTCATCAGATATTTTAGAAGCTGCATATGTTAGGTCAAATCCGCTAAAATTTTGAGTATGTGGAAAATAATTTCAATTTAATACTACTCCCTCCGTAGGTGAGAGAAGGTTTGAAATATGTTCTGGAGGCTGCAAACCCCTTTTATTTGAATCAATAAACTTGAATATGTTTTTTAATGTCCTACTCGACTAGTATAATCTCAATATTTGAGGTTGCGTTTGTGGTGATTTTGTGTTATGAGGCTCTGTGCTTGGAGAATCTGTGGGATTTTTACTGTTACAGATTCAAATAGATTTTCAAACTAGCAACATCCAAAGTTAGAACTAAGTTTCTTATTAGGGCCACCACCACAATGCCAAACAGAGCCCTAACCAGCAACTTGGATGCAACACCCTACATTCTCTTGTACAGTGAATGATTTATTACATGTTTCTGTGCAAAGAGGCTTACTGCATTTGTTCAAATGTTTATATTACTAATTGAGCGCTGTTGCTTGCAGAATTCTGGAAGCAAGTTCCTCCGAACGAACCATATCGTGTCATACTTGGTGATGTCAGGGATAAATTGTACTACACACGTGAACGTTCTCGTCACCTGTTGTCATCTGGAATTTCTGAGATTCCAGAGGAGGCAACTTTTACTAATGTTGAACAGGTTTGCTCTTTTTTTTTTTTCTACAATATGCATGTTTGTGACTGCAGCCATCATACTTATAGTAATCTAATTACCAACTTCTATGTTGCAGTTTCTGGAACCTCTTGAGCTCTGTTATAGATCATTATGTGCTTGTGGTGACAAACCTATAGCTGACGGAAGTCTTCTTGATTTCTTTGCGTCAAGTATCAACTTTTGGGCTTGCCCTTGTGAAGCTTGACATCAGGCAGGAATCTGATCGACACACAGATGTCCTTGATTCAATAACGAAGCATCTTGGAATTGGTTCCTATGCTGAATGGTCTGAGGAGAAACGCCAGGATTGGCTGTTGTCTGAACTGAGGGGCAAACGTCCATTATTTGGTTCTGATCTTCCTCAGACTGAAGAGACTGCTGATGTTTTAGGCACATTTCATGTGCTTGCAGAGCTTCCAGCTGATTGCTTTGGCGCCGTATATCATCTCAATGGCAACTGCTCCATCTGATGTGCTTGCGGTCGAAGCTTTTGCAGCGTGAGTGCCATGTAAAACAGCCACTGAGAGTTGTTCCACTCTTTGAGAAACTTGCAGATCTTGAAGCAGCTCCAGCAGCTGTAGCACGACTCTTTTCAATTGATTGGTACATGAATAGGATTAATGGCAAGCAGGAGGTCATGATTGGATATTCAGACTCGGTAAAGATGCTGGGCGTCTCTGCAGCGTGGCAAATGTATAAAGCACAAGAAGAGCTCATTAAGGTGGCAAAACAGTATGGAGTGAAGTTGACAATGTTTCATGGAAGAGGTGGAACAGTTGGCAGAGGAGGTGGTCCAACTCATCTGGCCATATTGTCTCAGCCACCGGACACAATACATGGATCACTTCGTGTAACAGTTCAAGGCGAAGTTATTGAACACTCCTTTGGAGAGGAACTCTTGTGCTTTAGGACTTTGCAACGCTACACTGCAGCTACACTTGAGCATGGCATGCATCCTCCATTTCCCCAAGCCAGAATGGCGTGCTCTGATGGATGAAATGGCTGTTGTAGCAACTAAAGAATATCGATCAATTGTCTTCCAAGAACCACGCCGTTGAATACTTCAGATCGGTATGTTTCAGCTGTATCTAGTATTCTTACAAGAACACTTTGCAATTGCATAAGTATAATGTTGACTTGTTTCAAAGTGCACTTAAATCAAGACGGTCTTTAAAAAATTTAAACATATGTAAAGACTAATTTGAGAAAAAAAAATGAGACAAATACTCTTGTTTCTAGGTAGGATATCATTTTTACCAAGGCTACAATGAAACGCATAACCAATAAGGACTTTAAACATTTTTTTAATCTTATTAAGCATGTTGTATCTCGCTGCATGATTCAGTGGGCTGCTTAAGCTGGTTCTAGAAGTCGGTGGGTGAGTATGCGAACTAACTTGATCTTATGTTATTTCAGGCTACACCTGAGACTGAATATGGTAGGATGAACATTGGCAGCCGTCCATCAAAGAGGAAGCCCAGTGGAGGAATAGAATCGCTCCGTGCAATTCCATGGATCTTTGCTTGACACAAACAAGGTTCCATCTTCCTGTTTGGCTTGGATTTGGTGCAGCAATCAAGCACATCATGCAGAAGGACATCAGGAACATCCATATACTTAAAGAAATGTACAATGAGTGGCCATTCTTCAGGGTCACCCTTGATTTGCTTGAGATGGTTTTCGCCAAGGGAGACCCAGGAATTGCAGCTGTATATGACAAATTGCTAGTGGCTGAGGATTTGCAATCCTTCGTGAGCAATTGAGGAAGAACTATGAGGAGACAAAAGAGCTGCTCCTTCAGGTAAAGTCCTCCAATAGCTCACACTCCAAAGATTATGGTTTTGCTTGAATTTCAGCTATATTTGTATTTATTATGTAGCCAATTATAGGCACTCAATTATAGCCAATTATAGTCATTCAAATGGCTAATTTTTATGTTGCCTTCTAAAATTCTGAATTTTCACGAGTCTAATTGCATTATGATTCTAACCGTTGCCATTTCGTTGTAGGTTGCTGGTCACAAGGATGTCCTTGAAGGCGATCCTTACCTGAAGCAGCGTCTGCGGCTACGTGAGTCGTACATCACCACTCTGAACGTGTGCCAGGCCTACACCCTGAAGCGGATACGTGACCCGAGCTTCCAGGTGAGCCCGCAGCCGCCCCTGTCCAAGGAGTTCACCGACGAGAGTCAGCCGGCAGAGCTGGTGCAGCTGAACCAGCAGAGCGAGTACGCACCAGGTCTGGAGGACACACTGATCCTGACCATGAAGGGCATCGCTGCCGGCATGCAGAACACCGGCTAGGCCAAGATCCTCCTCCTGGGTGTACAAATAACCCGTCTCCCATGAGATGGTGGACGATATGTGTAGTCTGTGTAAGCAGCTAGTTCGCCGGCGCCACCGTGTTCTGGAGGAATTTTTATGTCAGAGCCTTTTATCTTGTGTGCTTGATGTAGATGCCAAGAGGAGCTTATTGGCTGTTGAAGCCTGATGCAAAATAAATTATGAACTCGGGATTTTTGTTTATCTAATAATAACTAGCAAATATGCTTCAGTTGCATTGAAACTAACAGGTTGTTGCGTAGTCATCTGGATGACTTGCGGTTCCTTAGTTTTATTTTATGATTTTATGATCACGTCATCTATTTACACATGCTCTGCTCTTTTTTTCTCTCTTTTTCCTTCTGTCATGTCTTCTGACCATGAAGGAGCAGCGAGTATTTGGACATGCTCTGCTCTTTTTTTCTCACCCTTTTTCCTTCTGTCATGTCTCCTGACCATGAAGGGAGCAGCGAGTATTTGGACATGCTCTGCGCGGAATCGGATCGGCCATGACACAAATTAGCAGCAGTAGCTTTGTCATCTGTTCCAAGAGTCGCGATCTGAGAGAATATCTTTACCTGCCCTTCAATTTAACCAAAACTAACAAGAAACGTAGATGGGCATGCATGAACAACTAACATACAACTAACAAGAAAGAAGCACAGTGCCATTCAGGCAAACATGGAGTACAAAGCATGTAGATTGGCATGCATGAACAACTAACAGTAGATCCTAGAAGTCTTTTGGGAAGCCAAACACAGTACTCCCTCTAAAGAAAACATGTGCAACTGGTTCCATCTCATATTCCGTGGCAAAAATAACCCAATGGGATGGGAGGCCTAAGCAATATAGAGTTTTGCCTACTTTGTTCTGTGTCAAAGATGAAACAGAGTAATACTGCTGTAACTTTTCTCGAGGTATGTATACCCATGTTTTGCTATGAACTTTACTCAAGAAACATGAACAATATTTGGACAGAACTCTGGCTGGAAACCGGACGTCCATGATTCCACCTGACGTAACCTGGAAAACGTGCTATTGGTCAAGGAAACAAGTTACATGTCTCACACTGATAAATTTGCATCATCTAAAACATTCATTCAGTCATGGCAGTTAGCAGCTAAGGTTCAGTATTCACAAGAGCTTGCAATGTCAGCAGGCATGTGAAAGTGATCACTAGTGCAAGCAGTAAATATGGACCACAAAGCAAAAAGGATATTGCTTCTCCTTACTCTCTGTTAGAACAAGAAGAGATATACTGGTTCAACACGAGTCATGGACAGTGGCTGCTGAAGGGTGATAATAACACTAGCTATTTTAATATCTTGCCTTTAAGGGAGTGAGGTTTCGGTCGTGCTCAGTCTCTTACATCACAGTATACTGTGCCGATGGTAATCAACGCCTTCTTGTTTATGAGTTTATGCCATTGGGGTCACTGTATGATCTGCTTGTTAGAAGTTATTTGTTAAAGTGCTTAACTTCTGCGGGGTTCAATATGCCGATGAGGAACCAAAAAGTGATTTTTGTTTCTGGTTTGAATTTATTCCATTTGATCATGAAATAATGTACATTAATTTGATACTTTCTTCTTATGACCAGATATTACTTGTTGCTTGTTAATTCTTTTTTATTAGAGAACAAACAATGTATTGATGACAA
The DNA here is from genome assembly GCA_015847255.1 of Hyparrhenia diplandra. Lineage (NCBI taxonomy): Eukaryota > Viridiplantae > Streptophyta > Magnoliopsida > Poales > Poaceae > Hyparrhenia > Hyparrhenia diplandra. Next base: position 41,009 of record JADLZK010010013.1, read on the forward strand.
GGTTGCTTCAGATGTGAGATGTTCATCAAACTACCGGAGAGGACCGTGATCTGGCTAAAGCGTCAAATCTTGTTGGTAATATTTATTGATTGAATCGAGTCACAATAATTTCCTATCTATCATATATCTATGTACTTGCTCCCAAAAACCATTGTTAATAAGATGGATCAACTCAGGAGAAAGTTCTTCTAGCAAGGTGGTGGGGCTAAATGGAAATATCATCTGATAATTAAGATGGCCAATCATTTGCAAATCAAAAAAGAAGGTGGTCTGGGTATTAAGGACATAAGAAAAATGAACTTAAGCTTGCTTTGTAAGTGGCTTTGGAAACTAGAGAAGGAAAAAGGTCTATGACAAGAGGTCATAAAACACAAATACTTAAAAAATGATTCTATTACTTCTATGAAACCTAGACAGTGTGACTCTCCTATCTGGAAGGATCTTCTAAAAAATCAGAGATTTATATTTACATGGAAGAAAGATGTTGGTGGGTAATGGGAAAAAAATCTGTTTTGGAAAGATAGATGGTTGTATGATAGTCCTATAGCTGATTTATACCCTGATTTGTTCAATACGACCCAGCAGAAAAATATAACGTTAGATAGAGTTAAATATGACATCAATTGTGTTACATTCACTAGATTGCTTGTAGATAGATGAAAATACAAAGGGATAAGATTGTTGCTGATGAGAATATTATCAATTTAAGAGACTATGATGATATTGTTATTTGGAGGTTTGGAACTAAAAAAGTCTTTTTCTGTCAAAACTGCATATGATATGTTGTCAACTAATGATAGTGGTTGTTATCACAAGTAAATTTGGAAAAGTAAGATCCCACCAAACATCAAGATTTTTTCTCTGGCTTATGATCAATAATGCAGTATTGACAAAAGATAATCTCCTGAAAAGAAAGTGGCAAGGAAGTCATGCGATTGTTGTTTCTGCCGGAATCATGAAACCATTCAACATTTATTCTTTCAATGTAATATCGCCAGAGTAGTCTGGGCCACCTTTACTTCTTATTTTGGTGCTTTGAATATTCCTGTAAACTTGGAACAATGTCGGTTGTGGTGTGATAAATGGCTTCCAAATAGTAAACCTTTTCATACTCTAGGCATTTGCTGCTATAACTTGGGCAATATGGAAAACAACTCAGCTTGCTTTGATGGAACCCAATTTCTATAATATGCCATGCTGGTGCTTCAATCAAATACTGGGCAGGTTTCTATTCGGAGGATGAAGAGAAAAGTATCATTGTTGGAATCGATTTTGTCCTTCAATATGTTGTGAAGCTGCTGTGCAAGAGGCCGAAGACTGATACCAAGCTACTGGATCAAGGAGAAGGGAGTTCCTAGAAGGACTGAGGCTGCTGATGACTCTAGTTGTTCCAGACATTGGGTGGACGAAACCTGATGACAAATGCCTGTGGCGATGACTTTTGATAGTATTGTGTATGTCCTGGCGGGTATAGTCAGTTGTCTCCTAAACTTATGTCATAAAACTGCTGTAGTTTCTCTTTTGTTGAGTAGGCCGTGTAAGGTCTAGCTGCACTGGTCGTCTAGTTTTGGTTTCAAGCTCTTTTGCTTCTGGTTTGTGTGTCTGTAATGGCAAACATTTGTATTTCTCTTCTTGGTAATGGAAATGGGGGTTTCCTCTAAAAAAAAAAAAATTAAGGTTATCGTAAATTTTTTCACGAGCCATTACTCGTATTTTATTAAGAGGAAAGTTCGAACCAATACAATTTTACGAAGGCGAGGAGCCCTGTAGGTTATCGCAAATTAGAAACCAATCTAGCTAATTCACATAATTTTCATTGCTGTAGCATTATGTCGGGGCCCGTGAACCGCTCGCGTCGTCTCGCGTGGGCGACCGAGCGGTACCCCGAAACCTAGCCGCCCACTCTCCGGCAGCTTTCCCACCACGCCGCCGCCCGGCGGGCCTCCGGAGCTCGCAAGGCGCGAGGAAGGCGGCGGCAGGCTTCTCCCTATCCTCCGGCGGCCGGAGCGGGCGCGGCCGCTCGCCCCTCTAGGAGCTCGGCTTCCACCCGACGGCGGGCGGCGTCTCGGCGCCGCTGGCACGGATCCGCCATCCGCGGCCCGATCCGGCGCCGGTGGGCCGGGCTTGCGGTAGAGGAGGTAGGCATGTGGTTGTGGGGCCCTTGGCGCTACCGGGCCGCTCTAAGAACGGCGGCCGCTAAGCAGCCTACCTATGGCCGGAGGGCGGAACCGGCCACCAGTGGGCGGGATCCGGCCCTCTGAGCCCCGGATCCGTGGCCCCTTTGGTCGGATCTAGCGAGGGGCCTCACCGTGGGTGGCTCCATCCTACGGGGTGGTCTGTGGTGCGGCAAGGATGTTGCCCATCGGAGGTTAGGTGAGGTGGGGGCGGTGGCGGCGCTGTGTGGTGGTGGAGGTAAGGTGAGGTGAAGTGTGGTGGTTGTGGTTGGCGCCGGCGTTTCTACGGTGGTGCAGTGGCGGCGGCGGTGGTGGAGCCGGTGGCGTCTGCATGCGGGCGTCCGGTTGCGGTTTGTGCTGGTGCTCCTCTTACCCTTCGCAACGACGCTTCTGGTTCGGCGCCGCCTTGGTGGTGGGGCTGAGGGTTGGTTGGTACTTAGCTGGTGGTGTCGTGGTGGTGTCTTCGGTTGTGCCGCACTCTTCCAGTTTGTGTTGCTGTGGTTGTGGTGGGGAGTTGGCTGCTGGCTTGGTTGAGAGCGTGTGGCAGGTATGGTGTTGAGTCAGGCGAAATCTTCCACTAACGTTGTTCGTGGCGATAGTGATGGCTCTCGTTGGGCCTCGCTTTCCCTGCTGGGGGCACCATTGGGAGTCATCATGTTCTTGCAGCACGGAGTCCTTGGGTGAGAACCTTGTCCTTTTTGGATGTGTGACGACGGCGCCATTGGCGTCGTGTCCTCCTTGGAGGCGCTGCATCGGGGGACTCGTCTCGGCTTCTGTCAGCGGTGGGGCTTGGTTGGTGGTGCCCTGTGCAGCGGTGTTGGTGGTGCGCTCGATCCGTGTTGGCAGGGAGTTTGCGGAGGTTCGGCGGTGGTTGCGGAGGGTGGCTTGCAGGTGAGGGGGTCGCGTGGTGGTGGTGGCTGGGGACCTGTGGCGTTGGGGATGGTCCTCGTCTATGCCATCCTTCCCCTCTCGGACTTTGGCGGCGGCCGCGTGCGGCGGCCGGGGAGGCCGGACTTCGGCGTGGTGCCGGGTTACGGGGTGACGCGGCCTTCGGGCCGCTATGTGGGTGGGGCGCGCGTCGATCCTCTCCGGTGTGGCTTCGTTGGGGTGTGGCAACGACGAGTGGTCGTCGTTTTCCTCTTATGTGTGGAGCTAGTGGAGTTGGCGGTGGCGGCTGCTTCGTGTCGATGTCCCAATCCGACAAAGCAGTTTTGACGGTTACCGGTTGATGCCCTAATCCAACCGAGCGGAGCTTTTCAGTTTTTTTATTTTAATCCATCCGCCTGGTTTGATTAGTTGAGTTGTTGGTGTCAAGTGGTTGCTCGCGCCGATGACCCAATCCGACCGAGGGGTTGTAGCTTGTGTCGATGTCCCAATCCGACCAAGCAAAGAGTTGAGTGGGCGCTAGTTGTGGCGTGAGTTGAGTTGACTTGGTACCTAGGTGTGCAGGTGGAGTAGGGTACCCTCCAAAAGTGTATGGTTTTTTCCGCCGGGTTTCCATCCAAAAACCAGTGGCACTTGCCTTTTTCTTTATTCTTCTAATAGAAATCGCGCAAAGCTTTTGCCGTCCTTCAAAAAAAAAAAAAAATAATTCTCATTGCTAGGCCCTATTAACTAAAAATCTTAATTGCATCATAATATACCACTCAAGAGCAAAAGTATAAGGGTGAAAGTAGCTTGTGTCAATTACTGGTTTGTTGGTCTTTGCGCATTCTTCCTTTTGACAATTTTTGTTTTACTGGACATATTCTTTGAAGTAAGTGTATGAATCATTTTCTTATTTATACCACACGGGGTGGTAGCCATAAGTAACAGTATAATAAAATGTTCCAAAAATGTTACGCTGCCCAAAAAGAATAGAAAATGAAACAAACACTGCCCCGATGACTTTGAGAGTGGCCATCGCCGTATCACTCAAATTGTGACAAGTAAGAAATGTAGAATCTCCCACAGAGCTATAAGAAATGATAGTGTTATTCATTTTTTTTTCGATGCCCGAGAAAGGCGGTTATAGATGAATCCATACATAATTAACATAAGGGGAATGAGAAAAAGAAGGAAAATGGTGCATGGTCTATGACAAAACTGAATAACATTAGCAACAAGTTTCCTATGACTGACATTGGTACCGGGACACTCATGATGACAACATCGTCACTGATCCACGAAGCAAGGATTCTAGGGCGATCATAGCTAGAAGAAGCTCGCCTGGGATGATTTGCCATTGGTGGCAAGCCTCAAGGGTGACGACGGCTTGGAACAGCTCGTTTAGACATCGCGCGAGGAGATCGCGGACGGACCGGTGTGTCTTGGAAGGGCTCACCCGCGCAATCAAGGACATTCCTTACAAGTAGGTATAACGGTATTTCATGATACTCTTTCATGAATTCATGAATATGGGTTGCTAACAGAATGTTTTACCTGATAGGAAGTGAGCCAAGGACCATACCACTAAAGTTCAAGGCTAGAATTGCACTTTCAGCCTAAAAAAACATGCAAACAAGAGTACAGATGATGTATAAGTCTACCAATTATGGCACAAATGGCTTAGACTATGTACCAATAGGATTGTTTGGGCCAATCAAAAAAAAAAAAAAGAGCACAAAAGGATGGCATAGAAACATCTCCAATCATATCTTTACCCAAGTGCTTCTATGCTTTTAGAAGGATAGTAACTTGAAACAAATGTAACTTTTTTCACCTATAAAAGTAGATTCTGGTGGACTATAGGAAAACTCGATTTGTAAGTCTATGCTAATGAAAAATTTACTCCACCAAATAGCATTTTTTAAGAAAAAATGAACCAAGGGCCGTAGTTTTTTGACCAATTAACAATATAATTGTTTGTATTGTCACAACATCTGTAATTATTACAAGTTCCCCAACTACTAGGATAGAGCAAGAATAATAAGATTCTAATTCAGGAACATTAACACTAAAATCTTAACTGAATCAGATTATACCACTAAAGACCTTGTTTCATTTGATTCATATAACTCTCACTACTAAGCCCCCCGTATTGTGTACGCACTTAAAGATTAACTAAAATTTTAATTCCATCAAACTATATCAATAAAAGACTTTGTTTTACTTACTTCAGTAAACTCAACAAAAGCAATACATGTGGAGTGTACATAGTCACCAAGGAGCCTCAGCTGAGAAACCTGAACAAAGTGTTAGATGACAACCATTTAAAAAATATATAAATATTCTAGAAAAGACATGCTATACCAACAATTTTATAGCATACCTTCCCACACATTTGCTGAAAGAAACCCCTTACATCATCCTCTGTAACCTACATATAAATAGAGGGTAGAACTTAAAACTTTTAACTTTTCAAAAAAAAAAAATCTTCACTATTAATTATATGTATCAAATTTAAGCATTACTAATCATTTCAGAATAATACAAAAATTCCAGGAGAGAAAGCTTGTTAATAAAGCAACTAATCTAAACTAAATTAGACTTTGATTTGGAAACCAACTACAATTGAACTCTAAATCTGATGACAAGGATATTATGTATAATCTGAATCGAGGTTTGCAAAAATACAATCAATCGAAAAAAGCTTACATACCTTCTTGTCTATGTTAGTACAATATACAGTCCTTGAAACCATTTCTTTCTCGTCTTCAGTCTATAAAATAAAACATTATAACTAATGTTAGCAAAACTTTTATGAGAACTGCCTCCATATTTCTTTTTCTTTAAATACTACAAGCATTGCTATCATTATTATCAGCTTACTCGAGGAAGAAATTTAGGGTTGACAGGTAGAATTGCTGTTTTAGAAGGCAAAACTCTAACAGGATAGTAGCCAAGCATGGTTCCCCCAAGTGTTAGTGCTGCTCTTGCACCGGCTGCAGAGAAAGGGAAACTTCACCATCAGATGCTTTATTGTTACCAATACAGTAAATGAAAAGATAATGTCTCAGGGATGTTACCATCATCAGCAAACTCGATGAACGCAAAGCGCAAGACAGAATGGGGATCACCACAGATACGACAATCTACCACCTACAGATTAACAGTAGACATAATGTTATGAATAATCTGTATTATTACCAAGACAGAGAAGCTAGATCATCTATTTTACTTCTCTAGAAAACAAAAGGTGCATATGCTGTCATCAACCATCACATAATTAAGAGGAAAATAGCATATGTTTTTCCACAAAAGAATCAGAGAACTTACTTGCCCGCAGTTAGAAAAGACTTCAGCGAGCTTCTGCTCAGTCACCTGTAAAGCAACAAGAAGGAAAACGTAACATCATTGACACAGAAACGGCAATGCAAAATGGCACTGTGTTCAGTTAATTAGCTCACATGCTGATCAATGTCAGAGACGTAGACGGTCCGTCGCACACTGTCCTCCCTATCAGCCCGTCGGGGCCGGCCACCCACCCTCCGCCTCCCTTGGTTGAAGCTGTTCCGTCTCTGAAATCAAAGAGGAGGGCAAAGTCAATTTGTCGTCCTACCACCAGAATCAATAAATGAAGAGAGAATCACACCATTTTGTTCTGAAATTCTAAAAGGTAAACGGAAGGCCCACGAAAATGAATTGTTGACATCAAGCACAGTATGACAGTAGCCCATCACTATCACATGGATCCACGTATCAAGTTCTTGGCCATTGCCGTACCACTGGCACCGATCATTCATCAATAATACTATCTGGTTAGCAGTTTAGCACCCATCAAATCATTTTCATTTCTCTTAATAAACCAACATGATGAAGTTGTCGTCTTTAGGGGAGGGAGGTTCTTTTTATATCATAATTGCAATATGATGATTCTGCAAATGATTCAGAAGAAAGTCTTGTTTCACACAACAAAATTATAGCCTCCCTGATCAGTGCTTAAGTCTTGATTTTCAAAAGATAAAACAAGAAAGGAAAGGCAACCAAAAAAGTAATACATGTCCCGACACCCCATCAATTCAGACGATCGGGATACGCAAAATCACCAAATCCTCGATGACAGGAAAGGAAAGGTCAAAGAAACTCCAAAACCTGCCAAATCGAGGTGTGTAAAATATAGAAGCAAAAAAGAAAACGCAGAATTCACAGCTCACCGACCCGGCGATTGAGTGGGTGGCCACCGCCACCGCCGCCGTTGCTGGATCCGTCGCTGCTAGAGTCCCTGCCCCCGCCACCACCGCCGGTGCCGCCGCGGCCTGTCTCCAGGTGCCCGTCGGCGGCAGCGCCGTAGTACTCGGCAGCTGACACGAACACAGGCGCGTCGGCGGAGAGTACCCCGCCTCCTCCCGCCGCCGGCACAGGCACGGCGACGACGGGAGCCGTGCGGCGAGACGACGGCACGAACTCCTGCGCGCCGGGGTTGAGCTTGGACATGAGCTCCTCCAGCTTCCTCAAGTCGCTCTTGTACACCGGCTCCACCTCCTCCTCCGTCTCCTCCCTCCCTTCACCGCGGCGGAGGCGACGGCGGCATCGCCCTTCACCTCCGGCTCCGCCTCCACGGCGACGACCTTGGCCTCGACACGGATCGGCGCCTCCACCGCCGCCGCAGCCTCCACCGCCACCATTATTGCCTCCTCCTCTCGCACTTACCTCGATCGAAGAGAGATGAAAACACAATCAATTCTTTTCTTTTCTTTTTCTTGTTCTTGGGTTGGTTGGTGTGCGTTAGCCTTGTTGTTGGTGATAGTGATAGAGGGAGGCCTGAGGGAGGGAGGGTGGTGGAGTGAAGAAGAGGAAGGAGAACACTGCAGATATACGGGGACAGTGAAGCCGTTTTGAGAGAGAGAGAGGGTAGTTGGCGAGAGCAGGAGAATCGGGCGGGGAGGAGGCTCGGTCAGAGGCGTGCCTGACCACCGCTTGGCGCATGGTGGCTGATGCAGCAGCAGTCCACGGCCACGGCCACGCCGCTCACGGATCGGATGGATCTCCTGTGTCTAAATTTAGCCGGCGATACTATCTCCTTTGATTGAGAGCTGCTGCTACTCTTCTGCGGCGGCATTTGCATCAGCAATGCGGTTGCATGCTCTGCATCTTCTCAGAAGCTGCATTCTTCTTCCTTGCAATTAGAATTATTCTGGATATTTGTTTGTTTATGAAAAATGCTCGCTCTGTCTCAAAATAAATACATGTATCACTTTTCAATAAGTTATTTTTATTAAAAATACATGTATCACTTTCAATTAGAATTATTCTGGATATTTTTATTTTAGGACGGCAGAATACATCGATATCATTTGTTGCATCACATGCTCCCTAAAGATGGGATCTTGATTTTTGTATTAATTTTGTTTCCATCTACCCATCATATATACTAGACCTCGTTATTAGGAGCAGAATTTGGTGAATAATTATAGAGATTTGTTCTTATCTAAGTGTTTTGAAAATTTATTCTTAAGATAATTTGATAAATTGGATTGATTCTATTTGATTAACCTAGAAGGAATATTAAAACTTTACCCACATAAGTAATATACAACTTTTAGTTTTTAGTCCCCTACCTAAGAGTGTAAATGATAAATATATATAATACAAAAAGACACCTACCTAAGAGGAACCAAGCGTTTTTTTTCAAAGAATAAATACAGTAGACATCTAAATTTGAGTTGAAGATAACTCAAAAAATTTGAGTGCATAAATTTTAAGATGATTTCGCACAATACTCTTATACAAGAGACTAATACAAGTAAATTGTGATTTGTATTTTTTTTTTTTTTTTTTTTTTTGGCTTTGTATAATTACATTACCATTTTTTGTTTTCCTCGGCTATAGAAATAACTATAAATTGTTAATTGTCCTGCCTCGGGGGGTGGCGGTCTTCCTTGCCTTTTCGATGGCCCTTTGGGCTGCGCGAGGTGGTGGAGACCGCCGCCTCCCGGCCGGTGGTAGTAGTCCTAGTAGGTTTAGGTTTTGGTGTTCGACGATGGCGCCTTCGAGGCGCGGGCGGCGGCGGCGTCTTCATGAAATAAGGTCCTTCGTGCTTCTCCCCCGCCTCCTCTGCTCAAAGACCGTAGACGAGCACGTGGAGGTGGAGTTCGATTGGCTGCGGCTGCCTACAAAAGATCGGCCGGGCGCGGCTTTTTTTCGTCTCGTAGTGAGAAGGGGTCATTGGCCTTGTGTTTCAAGGGTGCGGAGGATGCTGCAGGCGTGAGAGGAACTTTTTAGCTTTAAATTTGGTGTGCTAAGAGACTTAAAATGTAACAAAAACTCAACAACTACAACTCAAACACAGAAAGGCAACTTTTAAGCTAAGGTCTAAAAGAGCTGCATCTCAAACAAATAATATGGAAACCGTTAACTTTAGCATCTAATTAAACATGTTAATCACTCACTCGAGAGAGTTTGGCTAATGTTACAAAGTTTATGGTTGCAGCCAATCCGTGGTTGTTAAATTAAACACGTGAGCGAAAAGACAACAGCAGAGGATATAACCAGAGGCGTATGAAAAGCTTAGGGTCTTTTCTGTCATTTTTATTATTTTAAGGAGTACAAGGACTGGGCTTTCATTTTCAGAAGACTGTGGCCTGTTGTGGGACACGAAAACGTGAACAAGGCAGGAACATACTGGAAGCCCGATCTCAGGCTTATCAGCAGTTTCACATGGCTCCAAATTCTGATTCTCTCAGGAAACATTTCTAATGATTAATTGGAATAATTTTACTAAACTGTTGCTTGTAACCCGGATTCCAATCTATAAAATTTATCGGAAATAAAAATATGTTTAAAAAGTATAAACCTTTTGTGTATAGTGAATTACTTAAATACAAACCATTTTCACTTGTACTAAAAAAAAAGAATTAACTGGAAAAAAGAACAAAACAGTAGGACTCAATAATTTTAATATAAAAGATTTTATTTGAGAAATGTGTACCGCCATTTATATTCAGGAGGGGGGCGGGGGGGGTGGGGGAAGGTGTAAGCTGCCGTCATGAGTTACACGTAGACAACAGCTGGCTTGATTAGCGCAGCCTGATCAATGGTAAGCCAAGTCTCAAGGACGCCGCTGCAGCTTCGGGACGACATATGTTTCAGGGGCGTGGATCCGCGTGGGCTTCAGGGGGCGTCCGCCCCCTGCTTAGCGCCATCGTTTGATCATGCTTCTTTGTTTGTCGTACAATTGGTTTCTTAGTTAGCACAAAGCTCGAAGCTTCACCGTTTGAGTCGATAACTTGTGTATTACCCACCTACCACTCATCATGTTTTGGTGGGTGATTTTGTAACTCTTTTTGGAATTTTCTAACTCCTCTTGATGAAGAACGAGATAAGCTCGCAAAAAAAAAAAAAAATGGTAAGCCACGAACGCTGCTAACTGACGCAACGAACCATGAAGACGATGCTCTTTATGTGATGGATTATATGGAATGGATCCGATTATGTTGGACGGAGGCATGGTTGTACTGTTCTTATATTCCCCGGTTGACTCAGCAACGCTAAGCTGACCCACGCACACAAGAGCCACAGCCAGTGGAGAATCTTTAGCAGAGAGATCGATGTTGTACTACGTCTACGTATGCTCCAACCTCAAGTAGGAGGAGTGTAATGGGGAAAGAGGATTAGCACTTGGGACCGGCCTGGGAATAGATTATATTCTTGCAACCACCCAGCAGCAACCTTTATTCAACCCAATGGTACGGTTCCATATGCATCCATAGAAAGGATTCGTGTATACTGGCTACTCCTAGCATACCAAGCTAGATGTTGATGCAATATATGATCGATCACACAACACAAGTAATAACTGGAATGTTCAGGACACGGACGGATCGAAGAATGCAACGGATAACTGACGTGCTTTTTGAAGTAAAAAGCAGCTACATTTATAAGAAAACTAGCAAAGAATAGTCATCCCGCTTACGTGATAAAGAATGATTAGTTTTTTTAGCAAACTAGCAAACGGGACGTCGAAGCTCTCGCCCGAGAGAGGCATATTGGAGCCAGAACATCGACTAGTTGCCCTAGGCCGGCCAACAAAACATAGAATCATCGGATCAAGCTATATGAAGAGCAACATGGAGGTTAGAAGATGGCAAAGAAAGATAGAGTATATTCTTTTTTTTTTCGATTGTGTTTTGGATACCTCAACCGGCCATGATTCCCTTGTATTTACTGATGAGAGGATAGGGAGATAAAATCAAATCAAATCATGTCAACGTAGCAACTCATCCTAACTAGACAACAAAAGCTAACTGGGCTGGTACGGATAGTAAAACTCATCCCATTAACAATACAAAACTTGAGGGTTTTGTAGGGTGAAACTTTTCCAGGAGTGTGGTTTTTCTATACAGATACCATGTTTTATATGCATTAATCATTGCGACGAGAAGGACACAATGGTGAAGTCCAATTTACAATTTGAACAACTTGACAAACCATCCTAGGTGGGTTTGTGCAGCCAACAGATTTTCGTGGTTGAAGTTTTTTTTTTTTCTTTCTTAAAATTGCATTTCTTCATTTGTCGCACATTCAACGCAGTTAGAGACCGGTTTGGAAACCAAGCAAGGATTGGATCAACCCAATGGTGTGGTTCCATATGCATTCATGGAAACGATTCGTGTATATTGACTACTCCTAGCACACTTTCTTAATTCGATGTTGTATAATTCTGCAAAGATTTTTGCGTGACTGTCCAACGATCACCTAGCAAGATGTTGACGCAATGTATGATCGCTCACACAACACAAGTAACTACAATGTTCATGTCACTGATGGATCAAAGAACGCAACTGATAACTGGCATGATTTTAGAGTAAAAGAGCAGCTAGGTTCATAGGCAAACTAGCAAGTGATGAAGAACGGCTAGTTTTTTAGCAAACTAAATGAGACGTCGAAGCTCTCGCCCGAGAGAGGCCATGTTGGTGTAAGAACGTCAGCTAGTTGCCCTAGGTTGGCCAAGAAAGCATAGAGTGCCACTCTTAAATCATCGGATCAAGCTATGAAGAGCAACATAGAGGTTAGAAGAGATCATGGCAAAGAGAGAAAGAGTATATATTGGTTTTTTATTCAATTGTGTATTGGATACCTCAACCAGCCATGATTCTCTTATATTTATAATGAGAGGGTGGTTTTATCTTGTGGAAGGTCGAAATCAAATCATGTCAACATAACAACTCAAATCCTTACTGGACAACAAAAATTAGTTGGGCCGTTATTGATAGTAAAAACCAACCCATGAATAGTAAAAACAAGTTTGGGCCAGTTTTTGTACGGTGAAACTTTTTTAGGAGTGTGGTTTTTCTATCCGCACACCAGATTTCATGTTTTATATATATGGATTTCAATCGCCGTGACGGGAAGGACACAATGGTGAAGTCCAATTTACAATTTGAACGATGCAAGTTGAAAAAACAGCTGGTGGCTGAAGTTTAATATTCTAGAGGCGTTAACCATTTCTTGGCAAGTGCTCTGGGTGGTGGAGTTGTCGTTTGTGGGTTCGAAAGTACCACTCAACTCACAATTCCCACCGGGTTTTCCTCATTTTCTTATCCTACATGTACTACAACTCTTTGCCTCATGTGTGGATGCGCCACAATGGTCAAGTGATGTGCCTATCACGTTCGAAGTCTAGTGTTGACTTCGGATACCTCTTAGTCACGGGCGCCACAATGGTCAAGGTGACATGTCTGTCACGTCCGAAGCCCTGGTGTTGACTTCATACCTCTCGCCACGTGAAGTTTCCCAGATATAGGTCTAGCTTACGCACAATGTATGTGTGTGTGTGGTGGTTTAAGCTTGTGCTTGAGTTTAGATACTACAGCTTGTATTTGAAGGGTTGAGGCATTAAAAAAATATTTTTCAGCAACTAATCTTTTCACATGATTAAATTAAATAGTCAAAATGTACTTGTTCGGGAAGGTAACTTCACAATAGCTCAATCTGTGTGCAATGCAACGAGGAACCGACATGACAAAAAAGCACTGTGAAGGCAAACGTGTCTCGCAGGGCAGCTAGAGGAGACAATTAGACAAGGCATTTGGTTTGGTTGGACGAACGTGGCTAATCGTGATGCTGCTTATTAGTACGAACAAAAAGGGAACAGAGCACCACAGAAATGTGACACGAGCCGATGGAGCCAGAGGTCCCCGTCCATCTCTTCTTGCCTTTGGCTACTGGAAACAGAGTGGCCACGGACAAAACTAGCAGCCTCTTGATGATGACCTGTCCAGATGGATGAACCAGGTGCGCGTCAAATTCATGCCAGATTACGTGGGAAATGTTTGTGCAAAAACTGGTCTATCTTTGGAACAGGAAGGACGGCGTCCAACGCATATGAAAAATTCCACGCCCACACGTCAAGTACGGATCCTTGGAGATCTTTTTGGACGTCAGAAAGGATTTATTGGAGCTCGTTTTTTTTTTTTCCTCCTCGTTTTTCACTAAACAGGTTGAGAGAACGATGAGGTCGGAATAGTGTCAACCGTAAATGCACATTATGCACTCCATAATTAATGTTGAGTGCGGTTGAAACCAAAATGTATAAACTTATTAGCAACTTACAAGAATCATTGCCAAAGAGTTTTAGTATAATCTAAAACAGAGTTATCAATTTCATGGCATTTGGTTTGTTAAGGAAATAGACATCCATGCTTACTTTGGGTGTAATAGTGGTAAAACTAGAGGTGGTCACTCCATTCTAAATTCTAAATTATTTTGACTTTTTTTTTTTTTTTACTACATCCATTTTTCCACACATTTAGATACAATAATATGTTTAGACACATAGCAAAATGGATAAACCCAAAAAGTCAAAAGCGACTTATAATTTGGAACAAGGGAGTAATAATTAATTCTATGGTCATGTAATAATAGCTTATTTTTGTACTTTCTCCATTCCAAATTATAAGTCGCTTGATTTTTTTGGTCCATCCATTTTTGGATGAACCAAAATAAGTAAATGGATGGACCAAAAATGTCAAAGCGACTTATAATTTGAAATAGAGGAAGTAATTTAGAAATACATTTAAGGGTTATTTTATAATTTAGAAGTACATTTAAGGGTTATTTTAGTTTATTCTTTAATGGCAATACAAATAATTCAGATGCAAACTTAGATATTGTTTTAGGTATGTAATTTAGAGGTTCATTCACGGGTTTACTATTTTTTTTCATAATGGCAAAGCTGGTGATCTTTTTTGAATAAAGTAGATCATGTTGTTATTATTCTAGAGGCATCAAATTAAAGGCTAGATATTTCTAATTATTAATTGATTGTAGAATCTATCCTTTCTGTTTTCTAGCCATCCTGTGAGGATTAACGAGTGAGGCTCCATCAACGATCATTAGTTAGTAATATTAATTTAAGGTATGTCTAACCCTTACTACTGTGTATCTTAGTGGGGCTTTAGTCTTTAATATGTAGTTAGTTATTAGAACCTAGCCTAATAATTTTATATAAGCTCTTATTAGTCGTTACATCATGATTGCATATTTAATTTTCACTTTCAACTCTTGGAGTAAAACCCCTCGAGACCATCCACTATAATTTTCTAATATAGTTGTGTTTGGTTTGGAGGATAAGGTGACGATGCATCAACCTAGGAGCATTCCATTCTGCAAACCAAACAAAAAATAAGTAGAATATGGACCACGTCATTTCTCAAACCAAACACACCATAAATAATTAAACAAGTGCTCCAGAATGTTGTCAAAAAAAAAGTGCTCCAGTGCAAGGCATAATAATCCAACTAGTTGACGGAATTTTACCTTTTCTGGTAACATTCATTTTCACTTTATATATATAGGTCCACCACCAATATAACCAAATCGAGTAATAAGAAGCATAATAAATAATTACTTTATGACCGTGCACAACGGATTACCAAAAGTGGGAGAGAAAGTTAGCCGAAAGCGAGGTGCCTGCATTCGCTGCCGCCATTCATGCATCTATTCCATCTCTGCAGAGCATATATATATATTCGGGATTCGGGATCCGGAATCGCTTCCATTCCATGAATGCTACACTATCATACTGGATGTTTTTAAGTAGAAGAAACTTCAACGAACTCTATGATGCTGCAGATGCTCTTCAGTTCAGTTCCTCCCCAGGATTGCCCATCTATCTAGAGAAACCTACCACAGCAAATGCATCTTTTGTGAGCCCAGAAAAATCACTATTCCAGATGCTGTATGGGCATGGAGATCGATGGAGCATGTGTCGTCAAAAGTACTGGTCCACCATGGTACTGTAGGATGGTCCCATGAGGCTATTTTGAGCCGAAGAATGAATGAAAAAAAACAAAATATGGTTACAAATATTAGTATCATCAGGTATATAGGCACACATATACGTGGCAGATAATCCACAGGGTAGGCTGGTGACTGGTCCGGCGGTATGTATGTATGATGCCAACCAACCCATTAGGTGTGGGACTTGTGCCTCTGCCGTATTGCATCTCGCTTACTCCACTCGCCGCTATTGTGTTGTGCTCTTCTGATAAGCCTCCAGCTAGGTCCATGGCATATCGTCGTGCTGTGCCAGCTGACGCACAAGCCTCACTAAATGTCATTAAAATACTCCAAACAATTCAAATTGTCTACTGTGTTGTTAAATATAATAGACATCTAGCTAGTGTTGCCAAAGCATGCATATATGTATGGTGTCTTCTTATAGTGGTTGGGAATTGGGGCTAGCAGCACGAAGTTGGGCTCCTAGGAACAGAACTAGGAAGGATGGTTATTGCATCATCACCTAATGGTCACCAATAAATATATACTTTGTATATATTATACAGCTAAGATTCCTCAAATAGTAGCTAACAATAATATAACTATACCGATGCTGAATATCAAGGCAACGGACAAAAGCAAGAAAAATCAATTAAAACTGCAACCATGGCATGCCAATCTGAGGAACGGGTTCATCTAGTCAAAAAGCAATCGGACCACCTCATGCTGGATTGATCCACGCCGGCTGATGCCAACTAAACGTGCCGTTAATGATTGCGTCACGCCAATGCGGTCCCGTCATGCCTCGCCCGCGGTGACCACTCAGCTGGGTCTGCTGGTCACGCCAATATGGCTGGTGTTCGACGAACCAACGGGCGTTGCGGCGGCCACGGTGGGCGATTTGGGTGGCCCCGAGCGGGACGATGCAGCGGAACCAAGTGCCGCTCCCCGGAGGGTCGGCGGCGTCGTGGATACCGTGTCGACCCCGGCCCGGCGTGGATGCGGTGCCTCGGCCGACTCCTTACCACAAGGATGGCGGTTCGCGAGGGAAGGTGTTGCGCAAGGTGTCGTCGCCGCCGTTTTGCCTCTTCCGTGGTCGCCGTCGTAGCGTTGCCACACCGTAGCAAGAGGATGCGCGCTTCGGCCTCTCGCGTCTACCGGTGGCGAAGCGGGCGAGAAATTGGCGATCGACGGATGGGGTTCAAAATATTAGTATCATCTGCGGAGAAAGAGGGCACACGACATATGCCTCAAGGATCCTAACCCCCTCTCATAAGGTAGGCTGGTCCGGCGGTATGTGGGGCGCCCGAGGCAATCGACGGCAGCGCCCGCGCTAACCCGGCCAGCGCTGGGACTTCAAAGCATCTAGGTTGTTCGATTAGCGGTAATAGCGTATTGATATCCTTCCGCTAGGGTGGGCTGAACATTGTGTATAACTCTTTTCCCCCTAAGCCGTCATTTGTAGCGTCGTTGTAAACTTTGTTGCCTCTTCCTTAATATAAAAAGATCATAAACCTTTTGGGTATTCGAAAAAAAAAAATTGTGTCATGCGTTCTAATTTACTATGAAATCAGTCACCGCACTATGGGCACGACAGAGTGACGGAACATGGAAGCGATTGGTGTTTCAGTTTGTTTTGAAATCGAATTCTACATCATATTTGGATAAATATTCTACTCTAACTCTAAATCATATGAGAATGAGAAAGAATTAGATCCGTCCTTCCTCTGTCGAATAATTGTGAGTGCTAACAAAATTCGGACAGAACAGATAGTGCAACATCACAAGACTTAGACTTGGCTACATTCTATCTAAACTATAATACGTTTTGGTTTTTCTAGATGTATAGGTTTTGCTATGCATCTGAATATAAACTTATGTCATCTATCTAGAAAAGCAAAAACGTCTTATAATTAAGTGGGAAGCAATTGATTAGCAGAGTTTCTGGTGGTTGAACTTTTGATACGTTACTGACAGGAGAAGCCAAAGAAATATGTTCCTTAATCAGATTATTATGGTCAGCTTTTCAAGACGGGACCATGAAATGAAACAGACGCGGAATATGGAGCACAAAAGACAGTCCATGATACAGACACCAGCAAAGACTAGAAAGAAACTACACACTCATAATGTCCTGACGCCACGTCAGCAGCCACATGTCACTTGTATATTGCGTAAAGCTGAGGTTCTGGGGCTGAAACATGAGGTATCAAAAAATCAGAAGACGCCATCGCTGATGTCACCGGGAGATTTCACCGTCAGGCAGTATGAATCGGTTTCTTCAGACAAGTTCAGACGACGCATGCAGGAGCAGGAGGAGGATGCAGCGCTGAAAGAGGCTTTTTATTTATTTACGTCACAATTCACTTCCAAGGGAGTTTATTTCTGCAAAGACTTGCTTTCATTCCTTTGAAACCACCACCACTCTATCCATGTATGAATGTGCATGATGATGTTTCTAGGGCTGCAAAGATGGGTTTTGGTCAAGCTTATTGACCCAATAACCAGTCAAGTTCGTACCATGATTTGAGTCTAGTTTAGTTTTGAAGCTTTCTTGGGTCACCAGTCCCATGGGAAAGTCTTAAAGTAGCTGCCGGACAGGAATCTCTGAAGCTTCTGAGAACTAGCTTAGCTAGGGGATAGATTTCAGATTTGACGCCCGGCGGCATGGAAAATGTCCCTGGCAGGCATCAGCTGCGAATATGTGTGTCATATGCTAAGCTCCAAACGTGATTCAGCTACTTTAAATATTCAGTCACGACCGGTCCTGGTCCTGCTGGTCTTGGAAACCACTTTGCCGTCACAAAACTGTGGTCGCAACAGGCATGTATGGCACATGAATGAAAGACTGAAAGTGCATACATACATTGTTTTATCATCAGTGTCATCAGGTGACAAAGACAAGAAGGATTTTGTTTGTTTAGCGATGTTGATCATCAATAGATAAAGTAGGATCGAGCAGGTGTTGTGTGTGACTGAGCAATCTTCTACTGATAATTAAGTAGCTGGCGAGATTTGTGGAGGTGGATCCTGCCACGCTCCCATCAGATCACGTGCGCTTCGATATGTCGTGCAGCGAGATTATATATATATATATATATATAAAAACTGATTTCTTTTGTGTGTGTCAAAAGACTCAAACTCTATCAGCCCATGGGCTGAAACGGGACTAGCGGTTTTGGTGAAGGTCCTCAAATCTTCTGAATATTTGGTTCTGATGAATTACAGCAGTCTATTTGATTCTGACAAACTAACGCAGCATTTATTTGGACCAGATCAGATCTGTAACAGTGGCAACCTCAATATGCATCGTTTTCAGAAAGTGGAAAAATATACTTTAATGGTTTCATTGCCACAAAAGGTTTTGAAATGCTCAGTTTGGAATCTTTTTTTAAAATAATAATAATAATAATAACGAATGCTGACCTTCCTGATTTCCTCCATTTATCAGGTTATCGCGAGCTGAACTTTCTCCCACACAATTTTAAGCAGCTCGATCGGTTTTACTTGAACAATGGCTGCTGTGCTCTAAAATTTACCTGCATATAGACATAATCTTTTTTTTTCGCTACATTGAATCGAGCTAACCCTAGGAATGATATGCAGCTAAAAAATTAATATGCCTCATCTGAAATAAAAGAACATGAGGCAGCATTAGTGGCACTGCTAACCGCAGCTGCCGAGCACCAGCTACAACTATGAAATGAAATGTAAGCCCGATTACATTTGGCAAAACCCAGATGTTTGAACAAAACCATCTCGACTAAGGGGATACCGACCGTACCCCTCGCTGATGCACCGGAGCAAGCGGTTCGGCTGAGGCGCATGCCCTATCTGGATACCTTCCTCTATGTACAATGCGCTAGGGTGGGCGGCATGGAAGAGTCCGAGACGAAGCCTGTGCTCTCTGAAAAGTACCTTGTCTGTGGATTGGAAGGCGAGAACCTTGTACATGAGACGAAATTGCCAGGAGGATGCTCCGGAGCATAACTTGGCCCAAATATTGAGGAAATTGGATCCAGACCAGCATTGTCTCCATAGTCCACAACACTGAATGAATCTCTTGTGCTTTCGGTGGTAAATGAGGACTCGTCCGGAGCTGGTAAACAGCGACCATTCACTTGATGTAGCTTCTGAGAAGTCTGTACTAACTGAGTCTGCAAAGGCATCATCGGCATGATGGAAATCTCTGGCTCGCAACTCTGCACGCTGATCTTGAGTGTAGCCTTCGCCATCCGGTCTAAATCATAAAACACCATATGCTTGATCATTTGCAGAAAAAGAGTAACTCTGCCTGCTTGCGCTCATGTTTAGAGCCCTTGGAAGATTTTGATGTGTGACCGCTTTACAGATGTAATAGGCAGTCCTTTCTCCATGTATATTCTTGGTGGCGGGGAAAAGACCTGAATAATATTTTTAAATATATGAGGTTGCTGCAGAGTGCAGGTATATTCCAAATGACAATTTTGGTACACCACATCACATGTTAGTTATATTTACCTCAAGTAGAAAAGCATATATGCACCTTCTGACATAACTTGATTCGCTGATACAACCTGGACCTACATATGGAACAACATAAATCACCACAAAATAGCATACACTCTCAATTTTTCTTTTCAATTTCATTTCAATGGCCTATAAACCTACAAAGGAAAAGCACATACTAATAAACGTGGTATCAGTAATCCAACCAAACACTCCCATGCAAACAGAGTAAATTACATAATGAACAATTATGTATTTATGTGCACCAAAGGGGTTTGACACAAAACTGCATCAAAGGAGACAACATTTTATAAGCAAAACTGCTCATGGGAATGCTCACTATCCTTACACTAGACTTCTAATATAGAAACACAATGTCATGAGACCTAATTTCTCACAATTCATATATGCAAGACATTCTTAGCCTACTTTGTAAAACGTACCTCGAATCATCGATTCTCAACCATGTACCCTGCATATCTTTCACGTATGATATATAGTGCCCAGAGAACGATGCATTTTCTGTATCCACATGCACAACCACGGCATACAAGAAATAAAATAAGGGGATTGTCACCAGACCCAGTCACAAAAGGAACCATGTCCAACATATCAGGGAAAGTAACACATTTGTTGATCTTGCCATATTTTCTGACTGAAATAACAAAATAAAGTTCATTTAGTTCTTCCGTCAAGAAACATTCAAGTGGTACAAAACTGTCAGCTCGAGCATAGAACATGAGACATGTGACAACTGATCCAAGTCAACCAACCAACGAGCTTCTATGGAAATTTCCCCAGATGCGTGTCATTACAGAGCCCCTGTTCCCTAGATAGCTCAGATTTCACTTATGAGACATTAATTATATAATATATATGCTTACAGTTTTGGACATTAATTTTTCTAGTTGCACATCAGTAAAATAAAATAAGCAAATATGGAAGTAATATATTTTATGACTTATGCTAATATAATTTCTATGCACGAATTTAAACAGTTTTTTGTATGGTAGTAATCAAAGTTTTGAAAGTTTATAATTAAACATCCAAAAAACATAAATGTAGGAATGAAATTATTTATGTGCACTTGGTTACAGCTTAGGGGAAGGTGGAGAGCAAGCATCATCATCATGGCCTATAAATTAGTCATCAATGTTATTAAAATCAGCAAGTCAACCCTAGTTGCCACAGCACTGACCAGGAGACTAGTTGCAATTGCAAAATTAGTTGAAAACCAGGTTGACTCTAGTTAGTCTGTGTCCTGTATATACTAGGACCTATAGGGCATATGTACCATATACTAGCATAAACAGAGGACCTAGTTGTTAGCTTCTTGCTATTAAAAAACAGACCATCAAGCTTCAAGCAAAGACAAGCTGCTGAGGTGTGACCCAGTAATGATTAACCCTCAGAGGAGGAGTTCATCATCATGCTCCCTTAGACCTGGGTTGATGGAGGTGTGAGTGTGACTCAGCGGTGGCACGTTCTTTATCCAGCAGTGCTTGACTAGGCTTCAGCTAGCTATTGCACGGAAGAAAACCTTCAGGTTCCCCTGCATGTTGGCGGCTGAGGCAGGAAGAGAGGCAGCAGCAGCAGTGGGAAACAGGCGCAACAGCAGCAGAGAAGGCCAGAAGGGAGAAGGGAGAAGGGAGAAGGGAGAAGGGAGAAGGGAAGACCGGTGATGTCAGGGGTGGTTGTGCCGGCCGCTAGTGAGCACTTTTGGCACAATCCACTAGTGACGGGTGCTTCACATGTCAGGGGTGAGGGAGTAACACTGGAGGGGGGTATAAAGAGAAACCTAATTGGGTTTGAGCCAAAACACAGCTAGACCAGTGACCTTGACCTGATGTAATAACACAGTTCATAATTGCCTGCCTAGTCATCCAACACAGCTAATCAGACGATTGATCATGATTAGCTGATGACTAATCAGACAAGCCAGGTTTCTCGCTTCTGGTCACCCTGATTGAGTAGAAGACCGATCAGGACAATTGATCGTGACAATCAAACGACTTTGATAATTTCAGTCATTTCAAGTTAATGTTACCCGTGAACCAACAAATGTGGGTCTAAAATATGCTAATGCATGCCTCAAAGAATTGGCCGAACATTGCACTCAACACAAATACTTATCAGATCCCACGGTATGGCATGATGAAATTCAATACAAAAACAATTACCTGAAATCTTTTAAGAACAACTGTTAATATGTTTGGCACCTCATGCACACTCAGTTGCTTCCCTAGCTTTAACATAGGCAGAACACCTGCATTAAAAGATTCGAAATTTCAATAGCTTCAGTTCATTGTGGTCCAACTGAAATGACAGTAAAAAGATTGTAGCCACTAGTTGCAACACTACCTTCCACATTTATACATATTATCACCATCTAAATCTTCAGGAGCAGTGAACTGTGTCAAAGCATCTTGCAAGGACTCTACCCAGCCATGAATCTCCAAAGTAAGATCCATTATATTCTCATATCTTTCAGACTCGTGATAGCATCTCAGGCACTTAACCTTGTTTCATAAACAAAACTAATTAGTACATCATAGATCAAGATGGTGTCATAGACTCAGAGTATGATAAACCAACTACAGGGTTGCCATGTTGAAGACAAACATGCAATGCAAGTGACAATATTTGCTTTCAAACCAAATGAAGCAAAAACATTATAGCAACAGTTTCTAAATATAATAAATGTAGCCCAAGAAGAAAGCTGTGATTCATCGAGTTACCTTAGATTTAAGGCGGCCACCAAACATCTGTTGTATCAGTGTTGTTTCTTGCAAACTTGGTTCAACGTGCTTCTCACCACCCAGCCCATCCAAGCAAGCTGCTTGCATAGACATCACAAGGTGCCTGGTGGGTGTTCAAATTAAGGCATAGTATCAACAAATGAACATGTATGTTCAAAAGGAACCATAGCTTCATAAAAAAACTAAAACTTCTATGATTGTATTTTTCGTCTCTTAACAGGCCTCTAAAGTGTCAAAAATACTACAGCATGAGAACCTGAAAAAAAAAAAAAAAATACAGTGATCAATTACTCACTAGGACAACATTGTATCTCACAAGGCAAGTACCAAGCTAGTTACGGATTTCAATTAGTGCAGAAGGTTAGATGTTATACCACCACTGGCTGCCACACATCTTATGTAATACATTACCATGCCATGATAATTTACTTTGTGAATTGTGATCGTTTTGTATTTTATCAGATATGCATATGGTAAGTTAGGACTGAAAACATAAAAACATGTGTTTAGTTAAAAAGAGCTAAAGAACTCATGAGCAACCAAAAAGAAATAGGAGCAAAAAACAAGCATGTAACAGTTACAATACCTTAAAAACTCATGAGCATCTTCCTGAGTTCCACCACCCAAGCGACATCAATATTCCTCAGATTAGAAAAGAATTCTACTGGGAGACAAGGGTCCACCACTTTTCACGTAAAGTTGAAGCATATTGCTCAAGTTCACACATGAGGCACCAATTTTTTGAAAGAACCTACAAAATAGTAGCTGGAGTAAAAAAAAGAAACACAAAGTACACATCAATATTTCAAGGAGGGGGTGGGGTAGCTATTTGAGATTATAGTATTACAATCTTTAGAATGCAATCTCAGAAGAAGGTAGATCATCAGTGGCTTTGTGCACATGAGACATTGAAGAACAGCATTAGCATAGCAGCTGCAAAAAGGAAGGGAAGTTAATCAAGAGATGAGGCTGATTAAGCAGGTAAATGTAAACTAATAACATTACTGAGTACCCAAGCAAGTGTTACGTTGCACAAATGGGAAGAAAGGACAACCACCCATACACACCCCAAGTAAGACCATCTAAATAATCCCATAATATGGTTTTGAGGGCAGTTTTGTAGACGTGGCCACATCACACCAACGCTGACATGGCAATAATTGAAGACTAGCGGCCATCCTCCGTATTGGCAGGTTTACCTCAACATGGTGATTCCCACAAACAAATACTTTGTGAGATCCCATTTATTGTAGTAAGATAAGATTGCTTCATAATGATCGGTTATACAGCAAATAGGATTTAGTTCAGCTTGCAGTATTTTAATCTTCAAATCAGCAAACCTTTTTCAATAAAAGACACCAACTGTGGCACATCTATTATTTTGAAATCAATCTCATTAGATATGTTAATATTCTTGGGCAGTGTTCTTCTTTGCCAAATGTGTAGCAGATGCTATCCTATTAATCCACAGCCTGCTCTTGGTAACCCACACTATATACTGGATATCATATACATATGGAGAGATGAATATTGAATAATGTCTTTCTTGTTATGTATACATTTATTTCAGGCAAATCTGTTCTGGGCTCATAGTGTCCCTTAAGTAAAGCAAGCATCACCACCAAGAATAATGGGTGATAATTTCCCACAAATCTAGTCATTAACATGATAAACCACTGTTGAGTAAACTCTTGTTTTTAGCAGGGAGCTTTCAGCTGCTCTACTTGTCTAAGTTCCCCATCCTTCTGCAGTGAGTGCAAACGTCCATTTGGCATTTTTCTTATTTTGCAACTCAAGTCAAGTACCAAAAGGCACCATCATCACTTATAAGTATTTACCTCGATAAAAGTACACAATAGCAACAGAAATAATTAGGCAAGTGTGAACTATCACTTTAAGCATCATTGATTACCTGTTTCCACAATTGAAAAAGACCTCTAGGGGAAATACCGTACTTCATACTGAAAAGAACTTGACCAGATCTTCATATGGGAACAATACCTGAAGTGTCATTTACAAAAGAAAACCTTAATTTAATAAACAGGAAAGCATTTAAATCTGAAAGTTCATAGATTATTCCAAACCTTGTTCCTCTTATTATCATTGATCAATCCCACAAGGCTGGTTTTCAAGAAATTTTGAAGGCTTCTTTAAAACTTCAACCTTGGATGCTCCAAACTTTTTGGAGGTTGTTGCTTGTTGATTGATTTGATTCACATGTGAGGGGGTAGATCCTAAATAATGCAGTAATTATATGAGATAAAAAGTAGCACTATAAGATAAAGCTAGCCCGTTTTATAAGAAGACTTTACTAACTTTGGTCATTTTTGTTGCAAGGATTCTTCTCATGCCTATTTTTGATATGATGTAGACACCTATCCTGTGACTTTTTGTGCTGAAACCACCTTACTTGATGGGTATGGAGGCCTCTTACTCACCAAATTTGCTTTCCCCCAATAGTTTCTTCCAGATGACAAGCTCCTTTGCAGTGGCTCACTGGCAGAAATATATGACCCCTCACAGAACTGACCATGTCAGAAGTCAAATAAACACCTGTTTCAGGCTGATATACTGTGATGCTTGCTTTTGACTGTTTTTCTCATGTCAGGAGCACAACTGCTTGGTTGCTGTGCATTAATTTTGGCAGGATAAGTTGCATCACCATTACCATTCATTGCAGCTGAACCAAAATAGTTGTTTGAAACCTGCAGTCATGAGGCAAATGATTGAATTATCTAATACAAACATGTAGATTGAAGAATGACAAGTGAATTGCTTAAATTACCTTGTTTCCAGGTAAAATCTCCGGGAGTGGATTTCATCAGCAGCATTATAATTGTTCTTTTCAAGATACACCAACAGCACCATTTTCACTCATATGAATACCTTGTTTTTGATCTATTCATGTTGCTTCTGTCTGCCAGAAATGGATCAGTATCAGATTGTAACCATCAGTTGTAGGAAAAGGATGGTTTCTGATAAAGTATCGAGTTCATGTCACCAAGTGAATGTCACCACCGAAGAGGAGAATTTAAGTTAGTCAAGAGCGGCATCTGCTCAGTAGCCTCAGTGCTAGATCACAAAGCTGCTAGAACCACTACCAAGCCATTTTGGCATGTTTCCTTATGTCCTTGCCTCCAGTGTACTATTTGACACTTCCCAGAGCTGCAGAAGATTCAAAATGGCATTATGACATTATGAGGTGTCATTTAAAATAGGGGGCAAGATAGTGTACACAGTAGTTGTGACACAATGAAGACAATTAACACAGTAATGGTGCATGAACAAATCCAATCAATCAGTCGCAAAGAATATCACATTATGTCAAAGAGCTTATATCTGCAATGCTACTTCTAACCATGTGCTGGATCTATTGTGATGATGAGGTGATTAATTTTAGCATCTTAGAAGGCACATTTAACATCTTGACCAACTAGCCTAAAGGTGAATTAGATATAATGTCAGTAAGTCATCAGTTCAAGCCTACGTACTAATTCTAATACAAATTATAACCAAAATTAAAGCCACACAGTGGAGGTCTAAAGCGGTAAGAAAGACAAAAAAATATTTCCTAAGACCCCTATTGTAAATATTAACCTGAGATCCACAGAAACAGGTCAATCCCTTAGCCATGACCTCTCATGACTATCTAAACAACATAATGTTCTGCATCTGCATGGTCTTTTTGATAGGAAATAGGCCACTAAAATCAGGCAACCTATTTACTACAGATAAAGGTGAAAATAAGAACCAAGTACTGGCACTGATGTCAAGACAGCAAAATACCAAGTGTGTTGCGACTGTACTAGTGTGGACAAGTTTGTTGACTAGTCGGTCAAACCCACAAGTCAGTGATAAGTTGGTCACCCTCTACCCCAACTTGACTGGGTTGTATAAATCTTAAGCGTAATAAGCATGGTCCTTTTACACAGTAAGCACATAAAGATACAACTTGGATATACATATCAAGCAAGAATTAAACTTCTCAATCTGAAAATGCCATTTGCTATTGTTTTAGCATTATTAGAGAATAAAGAGCCAATTGATCATATTTCATGGTTTATCAAGGTTTATCAACAAGGCTACCATTTTTTCCTCAAAAAAACAAGGCTACCATCTAAAACTGCTTGATCCTTAATTTGGAATCCATATCACAAACATGAAAATCAAAGGGTGCTCCTATTTTGATCTTATAAGAAAAGCGAGTTAGAATCATGAGATTAGACCATTACATTATCAAACGTGGCCAATAACTTGTAACGTGAATGTTTTTTTAAAATTGGAAACAAACTCTCCTTCATTCCACAAATCAGAAATTCCTGTTTGTGCTGGGAGGGGTTTGTCCGTACTCACGTGGAGGTGAGGATGGCGCCGCGCATGCAGTAGGCGTGGTCACCCTGCCAGATCAAGACCACAGGCCTTAGTAGAGGCTTCAGTCATGCCTAGCATTTAGGTCTCAATCTTAGGGGCATGCAGCAGAGTGGAAGAGCCTTAGTGGGAGGCTTGGTCAAACCCTAGCATTTAGAAGGTTTCTAATCTTGGCGCGTGCACCAGAGTGGAGAGACCTGTATGCAGCAAAAGTACTCAAGCCTAGTAATTAGGAGGTTTCAATCTCAGCTCTTGGCGTGCAGCGAGGCATCTCCAGGTTGCTAGTGGCCATGAGCCTATTTATCCTTTGTAATGCACTCAGTTTGGAGGAGAGCAATAACAATATGGACAATATTCCTATCTCATAATTCCCCTTCTTTTCAACAACAGGGCGCTGTAAAACCTCCCCCAACCCTACGGACTGAGGCTATGAATTGTGTAGCCAAGGTCCAGCTACCTAGACTCCATCGTCCATAAGGACCATAACAGGGTTAGGATATTAATTCAAAAAACTCATCCATTACAGAAATCAGAAAATTCTTTAAAAATGGTGCTCGTTTATATCAGATTAGTTTGCCACCTTCCAGAATATGAGATACTCCGCATTCCACTGTCAGTATGCCATAAGCTAATATCTCAAAGCAAAAAAATAATAATAATAAATAAATCAAAACTAGCTTTAGTAGAATGGTTTTTTATTGCTATGTGGAACAGGTTAGATCAAGTGGAAAAGGATGAAAGGTGGACCAGATCTTTGAATTTCAAAGAAAGCCTGATCAGGCATGTTTTCTTTCAATAAATAAACTGGTTATAGAAATGGAACCACAAAAGAAGAAAAACTTACCAGTATCTAACAGACTTGCATCTGGAGCAACGAGTCTTTGCAGGGGCATGGCAAGTTGCACATTCATGGTACTCCTGTCTTAATGAAGGCGCAGGTCTGAAATAGGGCATAGTTCTCAAGGAAGGTCCTGGCGGAATAATGTCTGGGCACGCCATTGTTTCCTCTCTATATAGGCTTCTTCTGCAGCTCGCTGTGCAAGCACACTTACCCTTGCCTTCTTACTTGAAGCGTCATGCCATCTCCCAAAGGAGAAAATAAGCTACCACAGGAAGTACAATGAAGACAAGAAGAATGCAGGCACATCAGCTTCCCAGGTTGGAGCATGTCCCCTAACAGAATACTGATATCCAGCTCCAGAAGTTCTCTATTTCAGCTTGAAAAAACATTCAGAATACTTATTGACCTACAGGAAAAGAGCATATATATAAGAAAAGATAAAATAATAAGCCTACATTTTCTTCTGCCATAAATAAAATGGAATGAAACAAAGAAAAAGCTAAAGCCTCCAGAGATTTTAGGGGCAAGGCCCAGATCTCCAATAAACTGTTACTTTTGCAAGACCCAAAATAGCTTATTGATTGAAAAAAGCTGATTCAGGTGTGGTAGGAGCTTGCTTGTGCTGGATTCACAACATTTGGGGGCTTTACTGCAAAGTTGGCCTAATCTTAGCTCCAAACTGTTTGATCATAGCTTCAGCTCACAAACCCAAGCCCACAAGATGAAGCTAGGTTTAGTAGGCCCATAACTTCTTACATCAAGATCCTAAAGCTAGATGAAAGAAAAAAAGTAGAAAAACTATGATCTCAGACCTCTACTACATACTGTAGTTGGCTGATTACCTATAAAACCTAACAAGGTAACGAATTGTTTACATCACAAGTGTAATACCCCAATATTCTGCCATGAACCAAACACTAGAAACCTGAAAGGGCATCCATGAAAAACAGAGACATCTTTTCTGTGGCCCGTGCAATGTTGCTGGACCAACTAACAGAAACAGCTCTGAACTGTGTCCATGCTCTTATCAAACATACTACATCTAGATTCCCAAAAAATAATGTCCTATTGTTGAAACATTATCCTTAGCAGAGGCACGGTACCAAACACTCTTACACCTACACCTTGAAAAATCGACTGAGGAACGAAAAAAAACTACTACCATGTACTACACGGTAGCACATTCAGCAAAAGTTCAAGATTTTCAAAATGGGGATTTCTACCAGGAGTGCGCAGGCCCTAATCCCAAAATGAGAACCCTAGAAGCTCCCAGATCCCCAGCACTGAGACGCATGCCAACAACACGGACACTGAAATTCCCCGCTCGACCCCCACCGACACGACTACCACCCGCTGGCTGACCGCAGAAGAAAAGAAAAGAAAAGAAAAAAGACCGACCGGATTCCATTGGTTCCCAAGCTACACCAAACTCGCGCAAAGAAGCGGGACTAAAAACTCGATTTTTCGGCAGGCAAGAACGTGGGAGGGAGGCAGGAGGAACAGCGCCTAGGGTTTACCGAGAGCAGGAATGCCACTCCGGCCGGATCTCCAGCCAGATAACGCAGGAGGGAGGAGGCGCGGGCAGGGGAGGGCCACGGCCGGCGGCCCGGAAGAGATCGAGGCCGGCCTGCAGACGGTGCGCGCGGGGCGCTGCCTGGGCGGGCGGCGGGCGGAGGAAGGACGGAGGCAGGCGTGCGTGGGGTTGCGAGGCGAGCGAGCACTAGGGGCAGGGCGGGCGGCTCCCGGATGCTCTTGCTCTCCAGTCAGTGATGAGTCTCCTCCAGTCGCTTGGCTACTGTGCTCTCTCTCTCCCCTGCGCCGTCTTCTGCGCTCCCACAGAGTCTCGATCAGGTGTGGTGAGATTTGCTACGCGGATCGAGGGGCGCCAGGGGATTTTCTTGGCCGTCCGATGGAAGGATCGGCGGTGGAGATAAAAGGAGGTTTTTTTGGCTCTGTTTCCTCTCTATTCTTTCTCTACCTGCCTGATTGATCTTGGACCTGGAGTCGTTGCAGGGAGTAGAAAGAAGTCAGGGGAGGTGTGAACACTGAAGGCACTGCATTATCCTACCTCTTGATGGCAGCGAGGACCCCGATCGATTCCCGTGGGAATTCCTGATAGGGGATGGTGATGGGAAAAATCTATCACGTGGGGATGTTAACGGGGAGAATTTCATCCCGATGGGTAAATAGGGATGGGGATAAATCATCCTCATCCGTTCAGGACCCTCGGGATAAAAGCTAGTATCTGAGAGCTAAATGCTTGATATGGTAATATAACATGTGAATGATGATATAATTATAAAAAAAAAATAATAAATATGTGGACATAAGTTAATGGATATGTATATATAGTGAAAATATGGAAACCATATAATGGATATCATATCACGTATAATATGGATATCTTTATAACTTATATAAGTATAAAATAATGTATATTATAACACTAAAGCGGGGATGGGGATCCCCGGGATGGGATTTATCCCCTCGAGGGGGAATCAAGGATGGGAAAATCCTCCCCTTGAAAGCATAAATAAGGGATCCCTGTGGGGGAATTTTTCTTTTATTGGGGGCGGGATGGGGGCCACGATCCCAGATGGGAATTCCAGATTGCCATCGAATCCTACCTCTATCCGGCCTCCTCCGACTGAATTGCCCTAAGGCTATCTGCACTCTAAAACTTTAAATTCATCCCCTAAAAATATTTCTTGGCCCTAGTAAATACGATATTACTCCTTTTATATATGATTTCCCAAGACTCGCCCATACTTTATATCATTCTTCATCCTAACCATCAATGGGGCCCAAAACATAATTTTTATCTTTAAATATATTCATGTGACATCTAGTTTTGAAGGATTTATTGAAAGCAGAATTTAGTGGTGTGTCGAATTTAATTTGGTCTTTTAATTTGTGAGTTTATAATAATTTTTTAGTTACTTTAACTAATGGGCCCCACCGCTGATTCTCTCCCTCTCTCATTTCTTTCACGCCGCGCGCATGATGGGGCCAGTGGCAGCGTTTTAGCGGAGGCAACGCGCGAACGCCAGACTTCAAATGAAACTGAGCCATTGCGCCCCTGTGTCCCGATTACTCGATGCGACTCTAAAACGGTAAACCAATGCTGGAGTATATCTTCCAATGCAGCGGTGGCGGTCAGCCTAAGTAGGAAGAATTAGGTCAGGATAGAGTCCAACTAGCAAGACAACTTAAATCTATTTGTTCCGTCTTTCAAAAGATATATGAGTACTACATGGTGTTTACTTGTCTTCTTTGTTTTAAATGGCTTCATTATGTACCTTTTCTAAAACATTGTCGATATGTGTTTCTTTTTAACTTTCTCTAAACTAAAAAATTAAAAAGAGAGCATACGTTGAATATCAAAAACGAACATAGTTTGAGTTTACCGCATTTTAATTGCTAAATACAAATACCATCGAGTCAACTTAATGATTTCAAGCGCATTGTAATTGCCAAGATACAAAGTTTAGGAGATCTATCAAGTATATAATGTTTAGATATTATTTAAGCATCTTATTAGGTATGAGTAGGCTTAGTTTGAGTTCACTAGATTTTAATTGCCAAGATACAAACATTATACGAAGGTAACTTTTTGACTAGAAACACACATATATTAGATCATAAAAACCAGAGTACACAGGAATGGGAAAATAAAATCCCAATTACAACGGAATCCTCGAGCGGCGTAGAACAAAGCTATGCCGGAATCAGAGACTGCATCCCAAGAGCAGAAGCTAAGCAAGAAGGTTTAAATATGTTCTCTAAAACTCAAAATCTCCCAAAGGTGTCGGTAGGTCTCTTGAGTGCCCCATTGAATTGACGGTGAACTCTAGCACCGGGCAATGGCAGTAAAGACTACCGAGGCCTCCCTTTTGCATTGAAGCTTTGGAGCATTGTAATAGCCAAGACACAACTCTGGGAACTATCAAGTATATACTGTTTATTTAGATACTATTTAAGCATCTAGTAGGTATGCAGTCTCTTTTTGTCTCTTACGTACACGTACCTAAATATGTTTAGGTGGGGTATTCTGTGTCTACTATTGAATTCCATCCTAAGATGAGATATATTATTGTACTATATAGAGCAAGTCATAATATCATTTGAATCTCATGAGTTACAACAAACACATGACACTGGTGTTTTTAAAATAAACTACTACTGTCCCTTTTATTTATTAATTAATTTATATCTATGCAAGCTTGAAAAAATGATTTGGAATGGACCCAATAGTATTTAAAAGACATCAACATGACGCTAAAAAAGGTTCACGATGATTTCCTGAAAAAAGTTCTGTATAATGACCAAAACTAACCCTGTCAATGGATGGATTTGCAAGGCGTCAAGCTTGGGCTCACTAAAAACAAGCAGCTTCTTTGGAAATTTAATTGAGCCGTACCTGGACCTAGCGGGTGATGATTCTGTGCGTAGGTGTACCCACATGCATGTTTTTCGGTTCCTCAAAGAACAAAAGATGCAAACAAGGGAAATACTCGGCACTGGTACAGCACCTTGCAATTTTGTACTGCGCCCATCCCCATGATGTTTCCCTGCCGGCTAGCTTTTTCAAGTGCAGGGCAACAGCAGGCAACGCAGCAGCAACCTCCACAATAAATGCTTGGGCAGTTGGGGAGGCAGAAGACGAATAATGGTCAGCCATGACCGTTGAATGCCACATGGATATCCTATGTTTTGGACCAGTAATGTTGTGTTTAGAATGTGCTCCATACGAGTTTTCCTTCCTTTATTTACTACCTTGTTCTAGAGCACTACTACTCTGTTTTTGTCACAAATTGGTGACATATATAAATCAGTGATAACAATTAAACAAGATATAACATTCAAATCACATTTTTGATAAGGTATGGTGTTGTCATGGCACGCAAGTATATATAATACTATGAAGCCATCTATATTTGAAGATACATGTCATTTTACCTATTCAAAAATAATACATTTTTTTTATGACTCCTCTAAAATGTCTAAGTTAAGCTAACCTCGATATGTATTATTTGTGAGTTGTGACCGAGGAACTTCAAGGGAACCAAAGTGAGGCAACCACGCAAACTCAATGTACGAGGAGGTAAATCAATGGTTTGTCTACGTCCTTATTTGTTTTAGCTTCATATTTTCCAAAGCAGCCTGTAGATCATGGATCGAGGACCGTGTAAAAACTAGCTAAAGGTTCAATGCTAGTTATAGTTGGGCAATCTCGATTTTTTCCTTTTCCACGGACATTTACATTCAACCACAATGCTAGGGAAGGTGAGCATTTTTTACTCTTGGACTAGTGGTAAATCCTTGCCAACACAAACATCGAGATACACTCATCAACAATCAAACACGTGTCTATATTCTCTCTCTCAGCAAAGGCTAAATAGTCTTGTGGTAAAAAAAGAACCAAAAATTGACCCTACCTGGCCCCATTAAATATTATGTTTTGTTAGTAGATTGTTGAATACTTGAATGTCGGATCTAAATATGATAGACCTAAAATTTGATACCAATGTTTTGTTAGTAGATTGTTGAATACTTAGCAATACTCTGTACGCTTACAATGTATGGTCTCTTGCCAAAATAAATAAAGGCTAACGGATTTGTTTGGTGTGGCTTCAAAAAAACTGGCTTCTCTATCAACTCCATGTGCAGAGTAGGCAGAAAGCCGCACTAACAATCCCGCAAACATAGAGCTAGAGTTCTTTTCGCATACAGACAAAGGAGGCACACGGTGCCAAGCCTGTCCTATGATGTTTTACGACAACCCCTAAAAAGATAACACATGTGCTAAGACGTTGTACGCCACTTTAAGTTGGTGACTAAAGGGTGTGTTTGGCCGTCATTGCACTCTCGCTTCTAGCCAAAAGGATGAGAATCAATGCCAAATGCCAGAGCGACGAAGAGAAACCGTGAAAATGTGGTTTCTAGTTATTTTTGAATCTTCTTTCCCCATATTTATTCAATTATTATTTGTTTTTAATTAAAAAGTGGGACAAGTTAAACCATATTATATTTAACTTGATCTTCGTCAATAAAGTTTTTGGATTTTGAAAGTATATTTTAATTTGTTAGATTTGTTTTATGATTTAGGATCTGGCCTACCGCAAATGGTTTCACAAAGTGATTCTTATTCGTCTTCTAAGACGTTTGTGAAAATTAGATTCAAAACATTTATACAGAAATTCTAAGCCCTGCCAAAAAAACGGTGATAAAAAAATTACTCTATGATCTGCAAGTTTAAAAATGCTACTCCAAGTATACGGGTACTGTGCGTGTGTGGCCGTAGCGATTGCGTGGTAGTGCTAGGATGATGCCCTGCGGACTCGTTGGGACGAAATTAACCGTATTAAACTCTTTTTTGGTCCACAGGTGACGTGGTAGGGGTCAACAACATTTGCAGGGCATATAAAACAAAAGATTTCCACCATTATGCGCACCTGATTAGCCAGCAAAATTAAATTAGATTAGACGGCGGCGGCCAAACGATACGACAGTGATGTTGACGGACCTGTACGTGCCGTTGACCCGTGCTGTTTACGCGACGAAAAGAAAAGAGGCTTTTCAGATGCGGGTATAAAAGTGCGGGGGCGTCAATCACGCGAAAAATTCCGGACTTTTGCGGATGACATCGTAACTTTGAAATGCTTCGTCGCGTCTTGCGCTTAGGTCACGTGTCTTGTTTGTTTTACACTTTCGCCAGTTGCGCTCCCGACACATGGGCCCGGTAAGGAAAAATGTCCTGGTTGCCCTCCTCTTCTTTCCCCTCCGCTCCTCCTCTCTCTCACATGCAAGTGGGCCCGGCCGTCAGCGGTAGACAGCGGGCACGCGAGCGGGGATCTGGGCAGCAGTCCCTCTGCGTTGACTCGACGGCGCCACCGAGCCGCGCGGGTGCTCCGTGCTGCTCGGCCCGGCCTGGCTCACAGCCTGGGCGCACGTACGTGTTGTAGGAGCCGATGGACAGGTAGCCCGGAGGACGTCGACGACGTCGGGAGGGCAGTAGGAGAGGGAGTAGCCCATGGCCGGCGCCAGCTTGTTGCGCGCCAGGCCGATGAGCCCCGCCGACTGGCCGAAGAGGCCCCGTTGTCTTGCCCACAGCCGTAGTAGAATTGGGCACGCTGGTGGAGCCGAAGGACACGGTGTCCTTGCTCAGGTACCCGACGGAGAAGGAGTTGTCGCACCGTAGCTGGGCCTGGTAGATGCAGACGTTGGAGGTGGAGCAGGCGGCCTGGTTGAGCGTGGCGGTGGTGAGGTCGCTGCACTGCTGCGCGAGCAGGACGGAGGCGTAGGAGCTGGACGACTTGGGGTTGAACACGGGGCCGCGACTGGCGGTGGCAATGACACCACGCAGGGGAGCACTGCAGCCAGGTGAGCGAGGAGCCCGTGTCCACGACCATGACGTACGACTTGGCCGGCGTGCCGGGCTCATGCGGGTGACGTAGTTGCCCACGCCGACGGACGTGCGGAGCCGAGCGGCACGGACGCCAGGGACTCGCCGTCGCGGCTGCTGCTCCCGTCGTCGGCCAGCATAGTGGGCCGCGAGGACGCCGTCTTGGCGAGGCGCGCGGCCAGCGACGCGATGCGCGCATGGTCGTGGGCGAGCACCGCGGAGAAGGGGACGTCCGTGGGCAGCGGCGCCGGCGAGCAGGGGCTCTGCGGGTGGTGCAGCGTCAGGTGGAGCCCAGAGCTGTTGAGGTGCACAAATCTGCAGTTTCAGTTTAATTTCACCTCCCGTCAGTTAATTAATTTCGATGCAAACTTAATTACTGCGATCTTGACAAGGTTTAACATTTTTTTTTGTGTTCTGCTTCATGCACATGCCAATGCAAGTAAAGAAATTAAAGGCATCGCTTACTATTTCTTCAGTTCGTCTTTTCGATCATCAGTGCATATGCATTATCGTCGCCACGACACCGAACACGTACGTGCGCCCAGGCTGTGAGCCAGGCCGGGCCGAGAGCAGCACGGAGCCCCCGCGCGATTCGGTGGCGCCGTCGAGGAGTCAACGCAGAGGGACTGCTGCCCCAGATCCCCGCCCGCGTGCGCTGTCTACTACTGACGGCCGGGGCCCACTTGCATGTGTGAGAGAGAGGGAGGAGCGGAGGGAA
Organism: Hyparrhenia diplandra; assembly: GCA_015847255.1. NCBI lineage: Eukaryota > Viridiplantae > Streptophyta > Magnoliopsida > Poales > Poaceae > Hyparrhenia > Hyparrhenia diplandra. The sequence goes on from JADLZK010010013.1 coordinate 76,902, forward strand.
GAAGAGGAGGGCAACCAGGACATTTTCTCTTGCCGAGACCCCGACGTGTCGAGGGCCGAATGGAGGAAAGAAAGCAAGCAGCCGCAGACGGAAGGGACGGCGCGAAGGGAGCACATGGGATAGTGGGACATGATGGTCATCTGGATGCATGAAGAAATCCCGAATTTTTCGAGTATTGGTGGCGAGTGCACTTTTATAATGACGTATCCAGATGACTCCAAAGAGAAAAACGGAGTCCTCAACCTCTACTATGCTGCTCCATTCATTCCAATGTAGCCGCGTCTTTTGCATCAACGGCAACCTGGCTGCGAAGTCTACAACAACTTTTTGATGACAATAGATAGAGACCAAAAGAGAGAGTTTGACAGCGAAACAGCTGTTCAGGTGACTCTATCGTTCAGATTTATATGGCAGTCGCGTCTTGCAGTAGTGCGCTTTTGTACTATGCTGGCCGGATTGATTCATAAGCGTCAAAACTACGTAACGCGAGCAGGCGCTAAAGGAAGCTATTAAAATTTTTGATAAATAAATATTACAAACATAGCAATATATATAATACCATTAATGTATTTTGTAAGACAAACATTTGACATCATAAATATCGATATGTAATATTATTTATTTTCTCATAAACTTGATTAACCTTTAGACAATTTTGACAGAATTAGAACTCATGTCATTTTTACGACAATTTTTACTTGTGCAACCATTTTTGACATGTGGAAAGATTGGTTCTAAAACTTTCTTAATAGAACTAAGTAGAATTGAGAGGCTAATTTTCTTTTTCAGATTTTTGGCGTATAAAATTCTCAAAAATGCATAGTACATTCAAGATGGTGGAGAACGAACTCCAAATCTCAACTATGCACATCCGACCTTTTCGGATCTATGAACTAACAAAAAGTTGACTAACGATTAGCTCATGAGGACCAAACATTTGATATCATAAATATTGATATGTTTTTGAAATGTTGATATATTTCTTTTCCTATAGAATTTTGATTAACCTTTAGATAATTTGACAGAATTAGAACATGTCCTCTTTCAAGATGTACTTTTACTTGTGCAATCCTTTTTCGATGTGTCGAACGGTCGATTCAAATACTCTTATAACATTGTGTGGCATTTTTGAGACACAAAAATTCTATGAAACTGGGAGACCAATTTTTATTTTCTAGATTTGTAGCGACAAAATTCTCCAATGCATAGTACAGTTTGCATTTCAAAGATGGTGGAGAACAAACTCCTCAAATCTCAACTATGTGGCTACTGGTGCATCTGTAAATATACAAAAACGAAAAGGTGGGTTTGGTTTTGACTGCTGACTGCTCACGGAGAATTTTTGTTTGCGAGGTAATACCAAAGGCCCCATAGGCTTCATGCTTTTCTCCAGCTCAGGTGTGCTCCATCTTGGGCACGCTGGTAGATTAGAAAACAGTATGTGCTTCGCTAGCCTTTTGGTGTGACGAACTTATTGGTAACGTGTTGATGGTGCTGCTACGACTACGAGGAGGGGTGAATGGAGCCCCACGTACGGTTGGTGCACTATATTGCAAAACGCAAGCAAGTAGACCTGGTCCCTTGGATTTTTGTGAAGAGCATGCCTTGATCGTTTGGACTTAAATTCAATGGCACCAAGTGCATTTTGAGATTCTCAACATTGGACAAGGAATAGAACCGCACAGGGATTCGAAGCTGTTCTCTAGTCTACACGGACACGTGTGGCTCAATGGGCCGCATTTCAAGCCACAAGCCGCATTCATTTTCTTTCTTACCCAAAACGCTTTCGTAAAAGGTAATGGTTGGCCTCGGCTCACGTTTAGATAAAGGGAGGAGGGGCACGGAAGTTTCTGTGGAAAATCAGGCCAAACACCTTAGCGCTAGTACCACTGCAAGATTTGCAGGAACAGAACCATGTTCCACGTGGGTCCAGCTTTGCATATCGGTGTGATGGTGTCGGCATCCGAGGTTTCCTTTTCCTCCTCGGCTCCTGCTACTGCAAGAAACCTCCATCAGCAGGATGGGATGCTTCCTCACCGAGAGAGGAACCTCCTCCTTTTTGTCCTCCTTTTGTCAACATCACGGCTTGGATTCCCGGAATCGTGTGCAACAAAATCTGTGTTTAGATCACAGAAATTTGGTGCAAATTTTAGGGGAATGTCGGCATCGGCCACGCTGTGACGTTTAGTTTGTTAGTAGTAAATATTATCTACGTAGTAGCGTGGCTGAACGAAAAGAATGCGTCTCGTAATGTACATCCTAAGCTGTGTAGATGAGTTTATCTACACTATTTCGACTACATGTGCTCGGCATTTTAATGTAATGGGAATCTACTTTTTGCGTAGCTGGAATTTGAGAGAAAATTGAGGTGCTAAACACACCCATGTGTAATCCATCGGTTCCAACATCACAACATGCACGATGCAAAACTGGAGTACCTGTACTACTGAGTTTTTATTAAAATGTACTTGTGGTACGGCTGGATAATATTGTTGTTGCTGCTGTCTCGCACATGAGATCAGAAGAAGCCACAAATAGATCCAAACACATGTCTATATTTGTCTCCCCCATACAAACAAACATCTTTCACAACCCCCACCTGCTGTAGCCTGCTCATACAAGATCCAAGAAAATGTCAGCCGGACAAGTAGTTCAGAATGCTTGTTTCCAGCTTCCTTGGGTCCAGGGCTACACTGCAAAGATCTTAAGAGTGCTTTGCAGTGCAGCACGCTGCGCATCCTACCGGCAAAAAGAACTTTTGGCCATTTTTCTTTCCTATTTTCCACATATTCCATTTTCACAGCCACATATAAGCAATGACAATGGAGGGGCTGTAGCTAGAGCTATATCTGAGCCTTGAAGCACAACACATGCAAAAAGAAAAGAAAAAGAAAAAGATGAGCGAGAAATGCCAGACGAGGTGGCCCAAAAGAGAGAGCAGGGAGGCAGGGGGAGGATTGGACAGGAAAGCGCGCAGCTTGAGAGGGGGCAGGAGCGCTGGGGCGTAAAGTGAGTGTTACAGCTTACAACCATTGCCAGCCACTTGCGCTTGTGTCCTACCATGATGTAGACATAGTGCCGCGAGAACATCATCTGCTCCCTCGATTAACTCTCCGGGCGGAAGTGGCTTGGAGCCATGGTAAAGTCTCAGCAGGGCGGTTTGCATGCTCTGCATCCGCCATGATGTCTGATCCGGCACTTAGCTTGTTCCCGCCCTCTTCGCACGCACCTCGACCAGTGGTCGGTTGAGCACTCTCTCCCTCTCTTGCACTTCTCTGCTGCAAGCTCCGGTGCTATCCCGCTCCCGGGTCAGTCTGGTGCGCTGTTCTGTCGAGGCGCCACTCAGAAAGCTTATGCTGGACAGGATTGCATGGCCGGCCGGATCATATCAAAGACTGGGTATGTGCTGCTGCCACTGGCCGTGTAAGAGAAATCCGCATGCCCATGCTGGCTGAGTGCTCGGCCAGAGCTGCAGCTGCTCACGAATATCCCACCTGGGATGGGAGCGGCATGTCTGAAGGAGCAGAAAACACTGGAAGAAATGCCTGCCTTTCACGTGATGCTGTTTCAAACATCTACAGGAAAGTAAGGATTTACTAGATGTCACTTAGTTCCTGCTAAGGTAAAGAAACAAATAAGAAACAGATATAGGAGTTTGCTTTGACTTATGCAGATACGCATATAGAGTTCAAAGCTTCTAAATGGCCGGATTATTGTTTGCGAGTTTGATCCCAGTAAAATTTGAACTCAAAAGGTGTTCCTCAGAATTTTCATCGATCTAACGCAGTAACTGCTTTTTGAAAACATTTCTTTTACTGCACAAAGAACTTTGAAGCATTATATTATATGGCAAATCAGTCTAGGAGTATCTTAGACATGTTTGTCTGCATTTATTATGCGCATAGATAGTGCCCTGATAAAGGTCGGCCGAGTCATTGTGATTGTGTCGAGTTTCATACTATGGCATAGTTTTGACAGATTTGGTCTTTCGTATGGTAGCAGCCGGTACCATTGCTTAGCATGAGTCTTACGACCCCAGTCCTCCAGGTGTTTAGAAGCTTTGTGGATATGTCTAAGTGGATTGGATTTGTCTGAGTGCAATTGCAGTTTGCACTGAGTATAAACAACGCACACCTGTTTGGAACTACAATGCATCTGTTTGGAAGCATCGAACTACTGGCTCATAGCTCTGCGTTACACGCTCATTAAACAAACAGAGAATATCTACTATACTTTCAATTTAGTTACTTGACAACTTCGAGGAATGCGAAATAGGCTATTCAAAATGAAATGAAAGAAAACATAGTTTCTCAATTCATGCTCCAACAGTACATAATAATTCTGGCACTTCTGTCAGAAGCAAAACTCCCACAGTGCAGTGTCAAGAATGCCCCATCAGATTTAGTAAAAATATATCAATAATTGATGCATAGAGATATTCACACCATGTTTGAAATCTACAGAACTGGCTAACAATCTGGAGGTTGCAAGAATTTAGCTCATGCAATCGCCATAACAAATTTGATAAATTCAACTTGATCCAGCACAAGATAGAGCTGGATTGCATATCAAATGAAAACATGAACAGCCAAACTCTGGATCACGAAAACGACTAAAGTTAATAGGAACTATTTGTTAAATGGATATACTAATGCTGACAAGAGCTATTTTACAAATTAAGGGCTGAACATGCTATCCAGCAACACGACTATGCTTTCTGCAAAGTCATAGACCCTATACTACCCAAAACGCAACACTACTATGCTTTCTGCAAAATTTCTTGCACATATTAGCATTACAACAAAACAAATGTGAGATTTGCACGATATGTCAAAAGTTTATCAGCATGCAACATGCTATCTCACACAATCCATACACAAGAGAGTATATAAACTATTTAAAAATGCAAAGATGCTTTAAGTTTCTAACAGAGTATGCTTAGCTTTCACTCATGCTTTTCTTTAACAACAAATGCTGCGACACTGGAAAACTGGTAAACTTTTATTTTTATGCAAAATGTTGGTCTATGTGCAGCTCTTAGAAAACCAATATAAATCAGCATTCGTAATATTATTAATAGAAGCCATGAACTTTCTTGCAGATAATGTTTCCGTCCACTAACCTGAATGGAGCGGCAAATTGCTTCCATAACCATCATATCCTCCAGATTCATGTCATCACTGCCAGCAAAAACAGGTGGCACAGTTGTTAGATGCCGATTTCATGTCAACAGTTAAACATAATTTCTTGCCAAAATAAAAGATCAAGTTTCAGTAATGCTTTTAAACCTTGCAAATTCTAAAGTTACAACAAAACAAAATTCGAATGGTTTCATGTGAAACATCAAAGAGATAGAATGAACATACCGGTTGTGCCTGAATGGAAAGGGCGCATATTTGAAAGCTTGGCTAGAGCATGAAGGTTCAGATGAACAGCATTCATTTCCTTGCTCAGTACACTGATATGACTGGCACTACAGAGGTCATGACAATATGGCTGTGTAAGTGACTCTACAATCAGAAAGATAGCATTACTAAGTGAGCATATTAGTTGACATCCACTGCTAACCTGAAAAGGATGTGTGCTGCAAATATCTCGATACTCAACTTCTGTTGTTGGGGGTTACTGTTCTGCTAGAAGAACACCTGCTCTGTTTTTCTTTTCATTTTAGCTTCTTCATCTTGGAGTTCTCTTTTGGCGCATCCTCAACTGTGCTTCTATGACTTTCTGTTCTTCCTGCAATATGTTACACATAAGTTACAGCAAATGCAGATTGAAGTCTAAAGACAGTACATAAGTTGACAATGCATAAATGGAAGATGCAGGCATTTATTTAAAAGAGATAAGACTTACAAACTGCTCTATGCTCCTTTCCTCCTTTGTTTTTCACACCACACGATACTCCACAGCATAATTTAGGTTTTGCAGAATGGGCACCTTCGAGTGATCAAGGGTTTTTAATAAGGAAGACTTGTAGATCAGCAAATAGTATGAAACTAAGACGAGATGGACCAAGGATACCTCACTGTGAGGCCGGCAGCAGTATGAGTCGGTTTCATTTGAAAGAAAACACTCTGTGAGATTAAAAGCAGGATATGCAAAGGTCGTTGCAGGGAGTTGGATGGCTAAATCAGCAGTAGGATGGGCGCATTACCTGTACATATCCCCTTTGAGCAACACTTTTGAACGGTTGAGGCTTGGGGTAGTACTGCAACAAAATGAAAAGTAATCTTATTAGGATTAGGAGAAATAACACAGTGGTTGCACAAAGCAACTGAAGTTTCTATCTGATTAGTTAAACAGCCAACTAACCAGAATGCCAAAAATACTTCTAAAAACAAAATAGACCATCTTATTCTTCACTACCATTGACCAAATTCCTCAAGTACTTTTGAAGCTAGCAATCAAAATGCAACAGATTTGCAGTACCTGTCAACTATAGAAACATCAAAAACAACTGACTAAGCCATGTAGATGCAAACAAAAATCAATGCCATTTCCAGCTTTTCTACGAGCTACCTAGAACATCTAAGAACAAAAATTTCATACAACAGAATCAGGCACAACCAAATCATTGAGTGTACTGCAATAGCAATGATACTAAAAATCCCAGCTAACAAAAGAGCATAACACATTCACATTGAGGATGAGACAGAGGATGCAATGATACAACATAAGACAAAAAGTGCCAGTATGTTGGTATGTAATTATAGGTATGGAACTAAGAGCAGTTTCTTTTAGGCTCGTAATACACCTATCTCAGGAGCATCTAAAGTACCACAGCCCCACTTTCAAGCAACGTTGCCATCACATAGGAGTATAGAACAGTAGAACATTCTTAAGCCATGTTGCTCCTGGAATTAAAATCAATCAATGGGACATTGGCACTGAAAACCTCATATAGCACAGCAGTTAGCCATCCATCAAAATGTTGTGTAACAACATTTCTTAGAAGACGACTTACAGTATACAGTATGATGTCCTAGCAGAGCATGAGCAGCAGATACCAACACGGACATATAAACAGATCAAAGACTGTGATACCACCGTTACTGCATTTGGCACTACTTGTTGGCAACTCTGTGTTAATCAGGCAGCAACAGTCAAGCCATTGAAAAACATGGAAATGTATGTACTAACATTAAACCTCGGCTGGTCCTACGACCTTGTGGAAACAAAACACAGCTCCTAGTAGAATAATACTCCCTAACCACAATGCACGTACAGGAGCAGAGCAGGAGATAACCCCCTCATGCGCACAGAACAAAAAATACGACGCAACTGTAACTGCAGTCTGCCGCAGAACTAGTCGACAAATTGTGCTATTAGGCTAGAAAAACGTGGCTAAAAGCGTACTGAAACCCTGGTCCTAGGAGGAGGTTCCAGAGCAGCAGCTCGCATCTGGAACCACGTGCACGCTCATCGACCTCCCGCAGTTACAGAATGGTGGCAACGGCACACGGAAATCCAACGGAATCAACCGCCAATCGACCCGAGCCAGTCAGTAATCCCGCGCCGAAGCTCCTCCTGTCCTTTCCCCTGCGCCCAGGTCACCCGTGGTCAGGCAGGCACTCGCGCCCACAGCACACGCCGCCGCGGGGAGATTCGCGCGAGGGAAAGCGGGAAGGGGAGTGGGTGAAGGTTGGGGTGTGCGAATGGAAGAGATCTCCCGTGTGCTTACCAGGAAGCAGATGGGGCACTCCTCGAGGGTCCCCTCCACCGTTGGCGGCGTCGTCGGCGCCCGGGTAGCAGGGGCGCGAGCTTGGCCTCGAGGATCAGCTTGCGGAGCTTCTTCTGGTCGATGTCCTTGTGCTCGTACAGCCTGCGGGCCGTGAACCGCTCCTCCACCCCGGACTTGCGCCGCCCGCCATCCGGTTCCCCATCTCGAATCCGCCGCCGCCGCTACAGCAGTCGCCGGCCGGAGACCGGTAAACCCTCGCTCGCTCGGTCAGCTTCCCCCAATGCGTGCGTGCGCTGCAGAGTCACCGTAGATACATACGGTGGTGGGTGTATACGCAAACGCAAACGCAACGGGAGGGAGAGGAGAGGGAGGAGGAGGGGAGGGGCGTATGCGTTTATGTCGCTGTCGCAGCGGGCGAGGCGAGGTGGGAGTGATTTTTAAAAAAGTCCCTCCTCCCGGTGCGGATGGGCAAAGGAAGCAGAGAGACCAGAGGCGAGACAAAGAAGCGGGGGCTGCGGCTGCACGCGACGGACGCAGCAGAGGCAGGGCAGGGGCGCAGCAGCTTCTGCACTGCCGCTGTGCTGCTGCGACTGCGTGAGAGGCTGCGGCGCGGCTTCCTCTCCCTCTCCCCGCCTGTAAACCTGCGGCTGTGGTTACTATATGGGGGACAGGAGGCGGGGCTGGACCCTCCTTCCCACCGGCAGCAGTGGGCCGCGCGGTTTGCAATTTGCAACGGACAATTGTGGAGCCTCCCCTCTCCTCCCTCCGCTAAGATGGAAATTTAAAGTGGTAGTGGTTATCTAAATAAAAGAATCCATATGTATGAGGAAAAACACAAGGCCTACTATTTCTACTAACGGAAAAATTATTGCTGGTGGCACATGCTAAACTTTTGCTTTCAAATTCTACCTCCATTCCTCTCCCTCTTCTTTTTTGGCGTGGATCACCTCTATAAACTACTTAGCATGTAGCTTTCTGTAGTATGACAAAAATAGAGCACACTTTTTTTTTATCGATCTACTGTGTGGCTAGAAATTCTGAAGCATCTAATGGGAAAAGCCTATGAGGGAAAAGAGTGATTGTGGCGCCGCGGCCTCCTAGTATAGCCGTTTGATATTTGTGATTGTGTGTGCCCAAGTGAGTTACCAAAAAGGTTTGCTAGAGAGGTTTTGGGCCGAGTTTAGGGGATCGATCAAAAGGAGTGGAGACAACTCCGGGGGTGTGGGTGTCCGCGCTAAGTGAATCACTGGCGCTTTGAGCCTGAACTTGCTAGCCGTGAGGAGGCTCCCAAGTTGCAAGAAACTAGGTCCGCTTTAGCTAAAAGAAGGTAGCCAGCGTGTCGTTGTAGCGTTGGCACTACATGACATAGAGATATAGAACTAAAGACGTAGTCTCTTGGTTAAAAACAAAATATTTAGTCTTTTTAGTGGTTTGTAATTACCATCATTTTTCGATGATGTGTAGTGGATGCCTTATCTATTCAAAAGAGGGGGATGTATGCATGTAGAAAGGTAAATCGAAATTCATATGCCACATTGTTTTTTCTCCCTTGCCCATCCTTCGGATTCATGTACATTGATTATTATTATGGTTCATAGGTTTGGCATGAGACCTCAAGATGCACGTCCATGGTTGAATTGCTCGCATGCGTTGTTAAAAGAAGGAATACTCTTACAACCATGTTGTGAATGGTTTATCACCGGTTGTAATTTGTAAACAAGTCTAGTTTGTGTGCTCATTGAGGACGTGAGTATGCATAGCAACTTTTG